>JAPYZA010007500.1:0-13348 GCA_030522685.1 Eupelmus azureus | reverse complement strand
TACAGAATGTTAGAAGATTTATCAGAAATGGAAAATTGTTTTATTCACAATAAGCAAAAATTTAAATAATGGAACGCAAAATCTAAATTTATAGCTTTAATCTCTGTTGAATTATCTAGATAACAAATGTGCCTTCTCATAAAAAATATAGTATATTATGCACCTAGGGAGTAAAAGTATAGAATGTCTCAGACTGCGTATAATTGTCAGCCGAGCCGAAAGCTTTCTTTACTTACTCCCAGGGTGCAATATACGCTTTTTCTCCACGAGGAGCGTAAAATGCGTGCTGTAGAATTAGCCCGCAGGACGTATATACAGTACGCACTTTACGCGCGGTGTGGAGAAAAAGTCCATTGTTAATTGTTTTCAGAATCGAGTATATATCGTTTTTAAGTGAATAATTCCTTTACATGGCTTTCTTCTTGACTATAAGAAAATATTTTACGTTCAACAGGGCAGTTTAGCGGGGGTCGAACGAATCTCGCGTAGCCTTGAGACGCGTTCAGAGCGCATCGTTTTCGTTGCTTAACTTTAAACAAGCATAACTTTGGTTCTAATTGTTAATTTTTTCTCTAAAACTTAATATTTCTACTTCCATTATAGTTATTGGCATACTCTAAGTTAGTCACATTTCAAGGAGAAGCTTTATTTCCCACTTTTTCCTTAATGATTTTTACGGAGCGTTAGACCGTGTGACAGCGGTTTCACTCATTTTTTGGTGCCTAAAAACATATTCCAAACACAACACTTCTGGCTAGTGCGTAAATAAATTAGCTAAGTGTTAGATTTTAATTCGATTTATCTGATTTCGGATGCAAGTCTCAAATTCTTCTAAGACGCTAAAAGGGGGCTTACAAATATTGCAAAAATATAAACATTAACGTTTTCATTTCTTAAAATATGAAAATTTGTTGCAAATCATTATTCTGAATCACTGTACATAATAATTTAACACGCGTTGTATTTAAAATCTCGATAACATTGAATCGATAAAAAATTTTGAATTAAATATGTTCCTTTTACTTTATTTTTAACAATATTGTTTCCTAGTGGGAATAAAAATTGTCAAAAGAGCCAAATGAGCGCTCTCTGTAAAACTGTATTTAGCTGAGTCAAGATAGTGTATAAATAGTCCCAAATTTGACTGACTGACCCGTCAGCTTGACACAATTTGTTATAGTCTTTTATAGTTGAGTAATATTCGAGAACCAGATGTTCTACACTTGTATATTGAAAAAAATCACAAACTTAATTAGTTGTTGAGATTTATTTCTATTTTAAAAATTGTACAGTTATTAAAAAACTTTATTTAGGGTCTATTCATATAGTCAAAGCAGCATATCGTAACTACACGTAAGTCGCTATGATATATTTGTACTGTTTTTTAGAAAAAATATTACATTCTTTAAGTGAACATACGATTTTTTAAACGTTTATAATAAAATATTTTTTTCAAACATAAAAGTGTATATGGTAGTTGTAAGTAGTTATAACACGTCGTCCATTATAATTAGCCTTTATAGAAGAAACGTTTAATTATTATAATAAATAATTTTATAAAAATATATTTTTATAATTTTTAAAGTTTTATATAATATTAAATACTGTAATAAATAAATTTTTAAAATTAAAAAAAAACTGAAATTTTAATGGTGTAGTATCTTATAAAATTTAAGACACTAAAAAATAAAATAAAATTACAGACCTTACAGAATTACAGAAAAGTAGAAACTTCTTATATGATCGGTAACGTTGGACGGTAAAGTAGATTTCTACACAATAATCTGTATTGGTAAAGGTGATGGATCTCGTGGGATTATTAAAATTACATATACTTGTCGATATTTTTAGTCAAAGTTATACAAAAATAAAAATTTTTAAATGATATCTATTTAATTTTCGATATTAATGAATAGTCTAAGAAAAGTTTGATTGACTTGATTTAAAACCCAATAAAGATTCACCTTAAAAAGTAGCCTCCTATACGGGAATATGTTATTTTGAGAAGGCATCCTTTAAAGAAGATTAAAGTATAATACGCTACTTATAAAAGGTTAAATCCGAAAAAGCGTTGCAGTGATCGAAGCCTAATTTTCGTACACTGACTGTACTTGTTTTGCGACTCCGTGGCGGGTCGTGGCTCGTAAGCGTATATAAACATCCGTACTGAAATCTTGTCGACCTTGATTTAAGAAAGCAGCTAACAAGTGCTGGAACCATCAGTCAATGCACCGTGATCAGTGCCACTTCCTTGAGACGTACGCATGCACGGCTACGCCTTCTTCTGTATTTTTCTGAAACTTCTTGAATCTTCTCGTGCTCATTTAAAAGTGAGATTATGTACAATTGAAATAAATATTTTGCATTGCATTGTCTAAAAATACATTGAGAAACATCGAAAAACTTAATTTTAGTTCACTAACAACTATTTCGGCTCGCTTATATGCTTCTGGATAAAAAATCCTTGATTTTCAAATGCAATTTTATTAACTATCAATTAATATAAAACATATCACCACCTAAGAGGTATCTACATTTTATTCAATTAAGGACTGATGCGTTAGATCAAACTTAACACAAAAATATAGATTCATCAGTAAGTTTTTTAAACAAAAAAACTATAAATCAAATTTATTTGATTCAATGCATATTTATGCTAAATGCATAAACTAATTAAAAAGTATGAACCATTACACTAGTAGTAATTTCCGGTATTAGCAGCTGTGCGGTATTAAGTAAATTATATGTTATATTCAAAAAGCTGAAGGCTAGAGCTTGCAGAGGTAAAGCTCAATAATGTAACTGTCACAACAAAGCCTTTAATTATCAATGAATTAGTGACACTATTAGCGCGTAGCAGCGAACGAAAGAAGTTCGATCAACAGGTGTGCACCGGGCCAGATAAAAATAATAATTGGTACAATCTTCAGTTAGTATAATTCTGAAGTGCAAAACCTAACTGTAAAAAAAGAGGTATACACAGAACGTTACCAGTCGAAAACGCAAGTCCAAAAAAGGCCATGTCGCCGCATCCGAGCGCACCGAGCAGCATCCCGACTTTCTGGCTCGATTGTACAGAGCGCGTATATATACGCGTCATCTCTGCTATAAGTTTTGGGGCGCCCGCTGAAGCGCGCGGGAGAAAAAGCACTCCTGATGCCTGGTCCGCTGCAGAGAGTAAGTATGTAGAGTGCCAGTTCTCACACACAGCCCTGAGACAGAGAGCGGCTGCTGCTGCTATATAGCGAGCGAGAAAGAAGAGAGAGAGAGAGAGGAGAGCGCGAGTTGTGAGAGGCGCGACTGGAGCCGTGCGCGCGGCAAGTCAGTCAGTAGTCAGTCGGCTCGGTACCGGCGGCCTCGACGCACGCACGCCCGTCGCCTTTTCTCCAGCTGCGCGCTCTGTGTGTGTATATATACACGTCCAAGCAGGCAGGCGCGCTCGCCGCCGCTCACTTTCCATCCTCTGGCCTCGCGTGATTCCAGCTGCGCGTCTATATCTCGCTCACTATATTAGCGTACGGTTTAACGCCGCTCCGGCCCTTTTGCCCGTGATTTTTTCAGATTTATTACCGGTTACTCGCTCCACTTTATACTGTATACGCGCTCTTTGTGCAAGGATTACTACATACTACGCTGCTCCTGTAGCTGCTGGCTGTTACTACTTGTGGTTCCGGCTGCGCAGCAGGTCGACTGACTTAAGGTAGGACAACGCGCGCAGCGAGTATCTAAACGGCTTTGTAAATATTTTGGAGCCAAGTGAGAGAGGTGAAACCATGTGTCTCTGTGTGTTTGTGTGCGCGCATAAGCGGCTATGTGTTCTGTGAAGCGACGATCCACAGTCTCTCCGTGGATTTTCGAGGGAAGCGCAAGTTTCTGCAACTCTAGTTCGAACCTTCGTCTTATTCTGTATTCGGTCTGTTGTTTTTTCAAGATAAGCGCGACAACTGTATCAAGTGAAAAAAAGAAAACTGTTCTCTAGATGATTATTTAAGCTTTTCTCTCGTGTAGCCGTGTCTAGGTATATATATAATATAGCTATAAGAGCGTTCCCGTATATCGCGAATAGTGCACGTTCGTCGATCTGTCGTTTCACGAGGCGCTGGAGAAACGACTAAAAGTACGTATTTATAGTGCATGACACACGCTCCAAGTAACCAGCGATCTCTTCCTGCGGCCTTTCTTCCAAGTATAAAAATCTCACTATATAAAACATACAACCTTAATACTTATTTAAACAAAATTTTAATCATCGCTTTATGATAACTCCAAGTAGTGATTCATAATGCCGGCGTCAAACGAGCGATTCCCTCTCCCCGTCTCTCTAAATTCCTCTCCGTCTCTAGCAACGGCACGCATCGCATTAAAAACTGATTACATTACCGCGTGCGGCAACGAGCGCAACACGCGCGCTTCTCGACGCCTGTATATATATGCACACTCCGAGATTATATGCGCTAAAGAAGCTCGCGCCAACAGCTGCAAGCGCAGCAGACAAAAGCACCGTTGCAACATAGATTCGAGCGGCGAAATTTCATTCGTAAATATATAGCCGTATATATCGCAACGCGGATAATTGTATACACAGGGCCGATTCCGCGCAGACTAGAAACTTGATTTTCGCCTAGTTCTCGGAATCGAGCCTTACAATATCCGCGAGCTCGAAGTAATTTATATCAGCTTATAATTCACGGCATATTTCTCAGAGCGGATACTTAGCCTAGCGAGACTCGTTCGGAATGATTCACGCAGCACTAAACCGACCGGCTCCTTCGGACATTGAAATCTCCGCCTCCGCTCGAGGGAAGCCCACGTGTTTTTCGCCGGTTTCACGCCTGTCCCCCTTTCTTGCTACTTCTTTCACTTTTTTCCATCCGTTTTGGCTGGTAACTGAGACTGTACGTTCAAGTTCTTTTTGCTGGAGATTTCGTATGCAAGTGGAAACGCTCATTCGTGCTCCAAATTAAGGCTATTTCGAAATTTTTAGATTGAATTGGAGTGGGAGTGTTGAAGTTTATAAATTTACATACGTTATTGGTGAAATTCGATTAATTTTATTATTCAAAAGTTGGAAATACATTTTATATTCAATTTAAAGAGAATATTTAAAATTCAGACAAAAAGAAGTAAGTTTTTAATTTCACTTTATGTATGCGCTTGTGTCAAGAAAGTGAATTAATAATGAAAAATATTAATGAATTGTTTCATTATATTCTTAACCTAAAAAAAACCTTCCTACTTCTCCGAGTCAACTTGCAATTTTTCTACTATTTTTGCTATGTTTTATTCATGAAAAAAACCAATATAGGCGCTAACGAAATAAATATTTTAACAATGTGAAAAGTTAATTATTTAAATTATTCCATAAATATTTATGATCCTATCCAATTTCATTTTTGAAAATGCAATTTTAATCCTGAAACATTTATTTTGCATAAGCTACTGGCACTTTCAATTTAAAAAATAATCCATGAAATAATGTGATGTAGTTATTGATTTTGAACGTATGCATGTCTTTGGAGGAGTATATATATACTTTTTCGGAACAAAAAATTATCAAAGAAAAGTTACTTACAAGTTAAAATGAATAGATTGAAAAATGTAGAATAATTGAGTGATGGAGAAAGTAATTTTCTATTACCATGAAAATATCTTCTGTAGCCTCTATATCCTATTTAGGCTTCAATCTACAAGCATCTTTAAATGTTATTATAAAACTCTTCTTTACTCGTCAGTCTAACGTATTTTTGCAGTTGATATATTTTCAAAATATTTATAAAATTGTAATTATCCACTCTCTTAACAATCTCAGATATTGATTGACAAAAATCATGAATTTCCTTTAATTAGCATGAGTTTATATTTTAATAAGAAACGTGCTTCGTTTGGCGGAAATTTTTCATATTTAATCTTTTTATTATCAACATCACAGTCCTTGAATATTCTGACAGTAAAATTTGAAAAAGTATTAAAACCAATTTAAAACTTAAAAGGAAAATATTTTTCGTTACATATAAGAATCTTAAAATATTCAATTTTCAAAAAGTTAAGATTCAATAAACATACAAAAGTTATAATAATTAAAGAAAATCATAATAAGAACGTAGCAACTATCAATGCGACAAAAGATCAACATTAGCCTTACACAGCTCTTACTTATTCCAAAGAAGCAAGGAATGAGAAACCAGCATGCGATGAAAAAGTCAACCCACTAAACTTAAGAAAGAGGAACGTTTCCCAGCGCGTAAACCCGCCTGCTGTAGTGCGCTAATTTCCGCGCGCAGATTAGCCATATATATACGCACCTACTCATCTATAGGGGAAAAAAGCCAGAGCCCATTTAATAAGCGTGTCGCGCGCGCGTCATTTCCGCTTCCAGGCGAGAAAGCGGCGACAAAGGCGCATAAGATGTCGTTGATCTCTACTGGCGCATTATCGCGCCCAGCGATTAGCATGCGATGACAACATCGCAGCCGAGTCTCGCCAGATGATAAGGCCATTCATTAATAATATAAGCGTCTGTTTTGTCTTTACGCTGCCTGGCTGCTTAAGCGATGATGCGCTCTGTGTGTGCTTGCAACCTGTTGCGCATCGCCAAACCGATTCTTTTTTATCGCTTGAAGTTGCTCTGAAGTTTCTTAGCTCTTTATTGGGAGAAAAATTGAATTTTAAATGTTTAGCGAAAGTGAAATTATTTTAAGGAGAGATTAAAGCCATAATTTACGAATACGACGCACGTATTTAAATTACTCGATCGGCCCAGAAATCTAATCAGCTGATTGATCCAATGTATCTGTACGTGCAAAAATGAAACTGATTACAACTTACTACTTTTATTAATGCCAGTAACTTTTAATGAAGTACGGAAATTGATATTTTATCGGAAATGGGTATATATAATACTTTGTACTAAATTTCTATTTCTAAATGTAATTTAATTTATCTATTTAGATTAAGATGAAAGACTCCCGTACTACGCATTTCTACTTACTTATTTTGTTAAAAATTATTAATTTCACTTATATTAATTCAAAATAAACTACATTTTATCGTGTGTACTAAAAAAACCAATTTATCGTCTGCCTAACTGAGCAGAATAAGGCTGTTGCCCATAATCTAATAGAAAATAAAAATAATATTTTTATTTAAGATAAATAATTTTTTTATTACACATTTATTTTTTCGAATACTAAAAAAGTAAATGTTTGTCTGTTTTATCAAATGTTATCATTACCTTATACGAGTCTCCTATTTTATCTAACTGTATGTTTTATGACCATACCGAGAAAAAATTCGAACAATTTATGCAAACTTTATAAAATTTTGATAGTAAAAAACTTTTGAATTTGTTTGACTTTTATAATATCTCAAAATTATCATTTGTTTTAATATTTTTTTAATTTAACATACTTTTGTGTAGAAAAGTGTAAAATTTGAAATTTAAAAAATCTTATTTAATGCAAAATGATAGTATATGTAAGTTTTAATTTTTTTACTGGTGAAAACTATTATAAATTATTCATGCAAAACACTCTTTAAAATAAAAATATGTATATACATATTTAAAAATTTAATCTTAAATGCAAAAAGGAAATAATTTAAAAAAAAAGTTACACTGCCCTTATTCTTAAAAATCATCTTTAGCCATATATAGGCGGCTATCACGCGATAAAAAGAAACGCAATAGGCTGGCCAAAATGCACGTCAGTCATGTGAATAAGATACACTCGTGTGACATGCCTTCTCTGAAAAGAAAGAAAGCAAGATCGTGTTGAATTCGCCAAATTCATGGGAGAGAGGTGAAAACCGGGGCTAAGAAAAAATCGAAAGTTAGGTACGAGGTATGCAAGACTTTCGTTTTGTTGCAAAAGAGCAGGAAGTCAGTTTAGATCAGGATTTTTGATGTTTTCTTTTAAATGAGGTGCCACTTCTTGATTCAGCTTATTTTTTGCATAAAAAATAGTTGCCTTTGTAAGACACTATGAATATTATATTTTGAATTTGAATATTAATATTTAATTGATGGCACTTATTAAAAATATTGATAAACTTTTTATTATATTCTTGTAAGTAATATAAATTATTTGCAAATTTATCACATTAAATTTTTCGAAATCGATATAAGAGAAGACTTCATATACACTCTGTCGTAAAATAGGATCAATACATCGAAAGGAGCCATCATAAATTAATTAAAGCCTAAATGATTTACAAGACTTTTGGAAATTGAGTCACTTTTTATTGGGTTATTAATTTCATATATAACGTATTATTTAGTCGGTCAATTTATATTACGTTTTCGTTGAAGGATACTGTCTTTTAAAATGATAAGACAGTTTACAATGACTCAATATAGATTTTGTTGAACTCAATCTAAGGAAGCTGTTTCCGGTTTTTTAGAATTCTCTTACAATTTTCTACTATCACTTTAGAACATAAATTAGATATAGAAAAGATATTTTCGCTAGTAGCGCATCAAACATTCGTCCAAGCAGAAATTGCATCTTTAATTAAAAACTTAGAAATCTAAGAAACACACTGAAAGTCACAATAATATCGAAATCGAACTTGCGGCGTTAACGTAAAAGTACACCGAGCTCGAGGTCAGGCGCACTTTTGTATACGCACGCTCTAATGCACCTGGACAGGTGACCTTATGGGTATATCAGTTTCGCGAGTGAAGGCGCGGCCGTGAAATTTTGCACCAAGCTAAGCTAAGCGGAAATTCTTTTGCTTTATCCACTGCCTTAAGTGCGCTTCGAGCTCTGTATTCTATGATACTGCGCATCTCTTGCAGGAAATGTGTGTCTGAATCTGACTGATATATTATGTAAATTAATTTATTCAATTATTGTTTGTTAGGAAATCATCAGAGATATTACATCGACAGTTGCCTTTAGGTATAAGAAGGAATTAAAAATGCATTCAAAAATTTAGAAAGGAAAATAAACTGTAGAAGTAGCTTACATTCAATTTGCATTCTCTTTCTCACACTACATATTAAAATGGAACTACGCAACCTACATTCAACTTTAATGAAAATTTATATGAAAAAATGCCTAAAGCACGTCGAACTTCATTCCGCCGAATCTCATTGAGCACGATGGCGAAAAACCAATTAACAGCAATTTTGCATCACGCCCGATTATTCACTTGCGCAACTCGCTTTTCGCACATCTATTTCGCCACGTCATCGCCAGTGCAGATAGGTTTATAAATTTCGTTTATAATTGACTCTCTCACAGACACATTCACACCCTTTCTTACTCTACTATAGTGCAACAGAGAAAGGTCAGAAATGCAAAACAGATTCTGTTCTCTGAATTGAAGTTCCCTGGGATGCCTCGAGTAATAACCAATCACTTACTTAGTCCGCTCCAGTTTCAATATAGCAACAAGGCTATTAGTATAAATCAGTGTATAAACAATGTATGAAAATAATTGAATAGTTATTACGATCTTCAATAAAAATAATTTATAAACAAACATCACAATGTTATAAATACATTATAAGATGAATTCTTTTCAATAAAATAGCCAACTTGTACAGTCTTTATGTACTTTATGCTGACGTCGAAATACTCCTTTCTTCTGCATGTACACATTATGTACTCATATAAGAATAAACAAAGGAACAACGCCGTCTCTCTCTCTCTCTCTTTCTCCGTATTTTTCTCTTTTTCTTTCTCTATTTTTTTATGTTAATTATATAAAGAAGAATCTTTGTGTTTTTAAACACGCGAAATTTGATAAAAATAATAGTTTGACAGTTAAGGATGTATTCAACCAAGCTAGCTACCACTTAAGACATTATTGTGACACTTGCGATGATTAGAATTTGTTATTATACATTTACTGCGATTTTTCTCAAAACTCATATTTTTTGCAAGAAATGTACCACTTTCAAGAAATGTTAATCAGAGCGAAAAAATTTTCTAGTTTGAGTGAATCTACTCATACTTACATGCTTTGATAAATATCTGTGCTGAAATCACTAGTTGATCGATTAAATGAATTTTGGTTCAAGGATCTTTGGCGCAATTTCATTTATCGATATCTCTAAATCTAGGTTGCTAATTTCAACATTAGAAAAAACCTTGTCTTCGATTGATATAAAAAACATTCATTTTATTGCTGTTATTATTTTATAAACCATTGTATAAATTTTTTTAAATTTAAATTTTACTAAGTGTAACGAAATTACTTGAAGGTACGAAATGATGGAGACTTATCTTTCCTCGTATGTATAAAGGCTCAATTAGTTTTACTGAACTTAACTCGCCAAGTTATTCTCTTCAATAAAGAAAACGTTGTCCCTTTTAAATAAGCTTTGATCGAATGCCACAAATATCAAATGGTCTCGTATTTCACTTTCTTCCGCAGCTTCGTCAATTTCGCGCATTGCTTCTTACACGCTCGCAGGCTCCCTCTTCTCTCTTTCTTGCGCGCGCGAACTTTAATTAATGCGAGTTTTATGTAATTAATTAGATAAGAACAGCCTCGCCGGCTGCGCCGCTATTTTACATATCGCGCGACGATGTTTCGCAAAAGTTGGGAAAGTGCAGTTAGGCGCGCGCTACACTGAGAGATAGAGACGCTTTTTCGTTGCCGAAGGAGCCGCGCTCGCAGTTATTATAGTTTTCCTTTGTTTTATAGAATATAATTATTTAACTATTTATTCTAGTTTTGCCAGATAATTGAATGTGAATTTTATTAAGTACAATGCGTCTATTAAGATTATTCATATTTAGTACCTGTTTTTGATATAAACTACTTTATTCAAATAAAATATTGTTTCGTTTATATCTATAAAAATTCTTACGAATCAAATAAACTCTAAGCTCGATATATTTACTGACATACTCTTACAGCAGCTATATTTTATACAATATTTTGTAACCCGTTAGTTCAGAACAGCTTTACTGATTTATAGCAAAAAAAAAGAAGCCGGCTAACCGAGAGGAGCGATTAATCAAGCTACTTCGAATGTTTCGAGCCCGAAACATTCCATCATAAAAGCATCGCCTCTCGCGGCAATATCAGAATATATACCGCCGCTGCGCCGGCCTCAGAAGTCACGAAATGCCTTTTTCCCCTCCCCCCTGCGATAATACGGTACATCACGGGCTTTTACAATCGCGCGCGCGCGCGAATTTATAGCAATGTTTGAACAGAGACTACTATACGCGATAAAGATGAGACAGGTCGCTATCGTGCGAGAATAGCCTTGTTAATACGCGCGCGCGCTTGAGGGAAAATTCTTTGCTGATTTTTTTTTCAACGGGGAGTTGGAAGATTTTTTAGCTTAGATCTGTATTTTTGATAGCAAGTTTGATTTATGATTTTTTTAGTAAACATTATTCGTAACAATATTTTTAACAGAGAAAATTAGTTGTCTGCTTAATTGAAAAGTTAAATGGAATGTAGACTATGTGTGGGAACGTGTTTTAATTTTTCTTGGATTTGTACTCCCAAGCGTAAAGTAGAATAATTTCAAATATGCGAGAATTTAACATTTAGAGAGAATTTCAGTTTTAGCTTTGTCATTATTTAAATAGCAAATTGTTTAAGTAGTTCTTCTGTAAAAATCCTGATGCATTGCGCTGCCTGTGTACGCTTATGAGTATGTGTACGGGTAAGTCCAAATAGCAAAGTTTGAGTATGACGAAAGATCATAAAGTAAAATGTTTGACAGACTAGAAATTGGTCTTATAATTCTACATCCATAATTACATTCTATTTAAAATATCTATTCATCAACCTTTCAACTCTTCAAACTTTTTGACTTTTTCGACGTACATTTTCGTTTTTGAATAACAAGGTTAAAACGAACCTGTCAAAATATTGATTATTCGTATTTTTTTTGGAATCCTACGAGGTATAATTTCGTGTAAGAAGAATCAACACGGATATAGCCAAGTGTCAATTTTTAATAAAAATTATCTTTAAACCCTGTAAACAGCGTGAAAGAAAGTAAATACACATTAAAAGACTTAATTGCTAATTTTCACTATCTAGCAAGTAGGCCTGCAAAAAAAAATGTTTAAAGAGTATAATTGAAAATTGTCTGTTGCGCGAGGCGTCGCGTCACCGGCTTCCCACAAGCGACGAGAGCATGTGATGTTTATGCTTGTAAATAGAGTAACCTGCTTTTTACAGTGTCGGGACTAATCCAAATTCATGAGTGGCTGCAGTACGAGGAGAAAACGTATTTTTAGACGAGCGTACAGGAGGAAGTGGCTTTTGATGTCAGTTTTAAATTGAATTACTTTTTATCCAGTCACTCAATTAATTCAATTTTTAATTAGAATTATTTAAAAATTTTAAATATATGTTTCTGATGTTATCGGAACTTTGCTTGTAAAATAATATTTAATAGGTAAATTTAAAATATTCAGACTTTTATTTATAATAGAATTAAAGTTCTCTACTGCATGTTGTAGACGTATTGTTAAAGGAAATATTAATAGTGGCAATAAAAAAATATTTTCCAATTATTTTAAAATTTCTAAAATTGACTATGTAATTAAACATAAAAATTTGAATATTTTCGAAACTTTCAAATGAATAAATTGTCTAGAGAGAAAAGTTTAAAAATCATAAAAGATATTTTATAAAATTACACCAACAAACTATTAATTAACATTACCAACTCTTTCAAAATCTGACTCGTATCTTCCATCTTTTCTAAAAATCCATAGTTTCTGTAAAACTAAACTGCAAGATCCCAAGGTCGCATCTTAACGACCTCATTATGCTAAAAAGCGCAGCACACCCACGGTAAACAAACCAACCCAAGTAAAAGCCCGAGCTCAAAAATCCGCTGGCATCTTCTATTTTCATCAGACCGCGATCGGTCCCGCTTACGTACAACTCTTTTTTTTCCACTCAGCTCGCGCTTAGCTGCACCCATGCAGCTCGGCTCGCTCGCTTGCGCCGCGTTACGCAGCACTGAAACCGCAAGAGCAGGATGTCGGCTCTCCCGTTACTATATACCTCTCCGCGATCTCTTCGCTTTTCTGCTCACGAACGCCGTGAGCGCGCCGATACATGCAGACACGTGCGGGACGAGGATCGCGCGCGCCTGCCCCGAGGACGAATTCCGCGAGACGCGCCTTATTCGCGACACTCCCCACTCTTTTCTCTTCTCTTTCTCTTGTTGTTTGAAATGTGGCTTGATATGGGCGAGCTGTGGTTTTTAGAAATCGATTGCCGTTATGGGAACTCGTTGAATGTTTTAATGATTTTTTTCCTTTTTTACTTTTGATTACTAATTTTTCAGGTGTTTATTTTTTTATCGTCTTAGAACTTTATATAGAGATAAATTAAATATAATGCAACTCGTATTCAC
>JAPYZA010007499.1:0-19703 GCA_030522685.1 Eupelmus azureus | reverse complement strand
ACTGATACAGAAACTGTACTCTCTTATACTGTTATTCAATTAAGCTATATAATTATGTAGTGAAAGACAAGTAGGAATTTAATAAAAATTTTAACTTTTCGCCCAAGTTCTTTCGAGGTATTTTAGATAGTTAGAGAAGAAAAATAATTACTTGTCTATAATCTTCCGTCTGTAAATCAGTAATAGGTAGACATATCGGTTTTGCATTATCGACGGTTAAATCGATATTCCGGTTCAGTCTTATCAAAGCAATATCGTTCACAACTGTCCTTGTCGAATATTTTGGGTGATAGTGATAAGACTCTACTAAAAAATCTTGGTACGTCCTGCAACGAAAGCGTTCGCAATCTTTTTCCGTAGATAAGTCGTATTCACCAACTCTTACACCGTACAGAACCATATCTAATTGGTAAACATTTCAATAATTTCAATTAATATTTTAATTATTTATTTATTACAAATGCATTTCATCTGTGTACATCTGAAGGACATGGACTCTCTTTTAGACCTTACCGCAATCATGCCTCTCATTGGAAGATCGCGGTTTTATCCTTAACTGCATAAAGAATTTTGAAAAATTTTCAAAAGAATCCATGTCTTTCGTGTGTACACTAAAAAAATCTTTTTATATAAGTTTTCCCAGATCGTTACGTTATCTGCATCTGAAGATTTGCATCCTGAATTAAATCGCAATAGCAAGATAAGGTTTATATATAGATCCCAAGTGTATAATATAAATTAATATTGTTGTGTTTCGTTCTACGCAATTGTTATACTCACTTCCCTGTAAACCGGTAACGCAGTGAGCTGCAGTCAGGATATACCGTTTATTGATAATCGAACCACCGCATTTGAATTCCGTCTTTGAGGAAAGCCGCCTGACATCTCTGTAGGCTATGAGAGCCATCCATGGGTAGTCGTCGAATTTGACCGGGCTGCCGCCAACGATAATCGGAACGGGCACTATTCCTGCACATTGTTTGCCTCCCCCTAGTAATCGAAGGTTCGGATGATTCTTCACATTCACAGGAACACTCTTCGAATCATCTAATAATCTTGAGGAGTTGAACTGATTGTACTGAAAAGAGTAAAGTTATATTTTTTTGGAAACTGCAATGTGCAACAAGAAAGTTTAGTTGCAAGTCAATTTTGCGTACGTATATAAATCTAAAATTTATACACCCGCTTTTCAAGACAGTAAATTGGCTATTATAGTTGAGATGTTAAAAAATAACATTAAATTTAAGAGTATCTGTATTTATAGATCAGACACCACACGTTTAAATGAAACTTGTGAATAATTAAGAGAATGATCGCATACCATTACTTTTAATAATCTCGAAGTTACAGAATTTACAATAATTTAATTTTACTTACAGTATTTTCGCAGCAAACTTTGGGATCACCATTCTCATAACCACATTGCGAATCCTGCAGAAATTTAATCGTCGATTCAGTTAATGGCTTTTGTTGCAGGAGGTTCAGTAAATCAGGGCAAACTTTTATATTCAAACACTTTCCAGGACTTCCATTTGGAAACATACATACATCGTCATCTGTACCTGAGAATTCTGAAATGTCAATAACATATATTTTATTTTAATGATCACTGTAACAGTCCAAGTTATTAAAATATTATATCAAAAACTTTATATCATTTCAATCTCACAATCACAACTTTGACATGATTTTTCAGCTCTTATATTACCAAATATAGTTCGGTACTCGTGTGTAAGTTTATTTTTACATCGTTCTTTGTGTCTTTCTCGCTTCACTGAACTGAATATCGCCTCATGAGGTAAATAATGAACTTCCACAACCGATTTGAAATATACTAATATATAGACGCTTGATACGAAGAAAAACGGGATTCGAAAGTTAAGACGAAGAGTAACGCGGTTAAGAGTTTGTGGCGAAGAGTATCGCTATGCAGAGGTTTGCGATGAAGACCATCGGGATTTAGGGTTTCGCAGAAAGGACTAACGGGATTCTCGGTTTCACGATGGAGACTAAGGGGATTCAGAAGGTCGCTACATAATTCGTGTAAGAAATTAGTTACAGCTTTACCTAATAGTGATATAATTATGGAAATAGATTAATTTAAATAAGTAAAAAGTTTTTATTTACCACAAACTGTGTATCCGATTAGTAGTCTTTTACTTTCTCAAGAAAAACTCTGTATCAGCAATATTTTTGAAATTCAAGTTTTCGATCAATTTTAACGTATGACTTGCCTTACACTGTTTAATGTAAGATCCAAACTACGGTAAGATCCGCGATGTTAAAATTTGCTACAATAACTTTTTTGAAAAAAGTGAGATGTCCGGAAAGCTGAGATCCAACCCACAGAACCACCGCGGCTCTTTTTTCTCTTACTCAAAAATCAGCGCCGCAAGTTACAACTAGGCCTTTCAACCCGCATGCCTAAACATTGCTGTGGACTTACTTACAACACAAGTCTACTTATTGCTCAGGAGAAATTTTGACCAAGATATAATTAGGACGTTGCGATTATCTTAACCATAGGCCCCTGATACAGACAGAGGAACAGCACGAAGCGCTTTGTAAAAAATGTAATTAGCGTATGATTTCAGTTAGTTTAAAAAAGAGAAAAAAGCACATAGGCATCGTGCGCACGGAAAAATTAATTTTCTTAGCGTACCGATTGAAAATCAGTTGATAAAAGGCAATACCATGTGGCGGAGTAAGCATAGAGGCTCTCGAGAAGCCATTTAGCAATATTGTTTTTGTTTATTATTTTTTTTTTTTCATCTCTTGCAAATTTTTATGAACTAAATGTACTTTGAGTCATTGTTCAATAGTTGTTCTCCAAGAACAAACGTTTAAAAAACTCTCTTTAATTTAATTTATCAGTAAAATATTTAGAGTACTGAAGCGTATCAGTTAAATTGATCATAAATCGCGACCACGTAAGTTAACATAAGTATTCAGCGAAATCAAATAAGATCAATAGTTAGTATAGCGATAATTGATTATTTGGTGGTTGTTTATTTTATTTAACAATAAAAATATCTTCTTAAATAACATGAATTTAATTTTATTTTGAATTAACTTATGCCCTGCCTTTTACTCTTAAAAACTTTTTTAAGGCGTCTAATATTTCTTTCTTAAAAGTCTATTCAAAATAACTAACATATATTTATGGAAAACTAAAAAACTTTGCAAAAACTTAAAATAATTAACCCTAGCAAAAAAGACTTTTCAATCGTAAAACTATAACCCACGAAACTTTGAAAATAAATGAAATTTGAGCTAAAAATCTACGCTAATATTTATAAGTATACTTACGTGCGTTTACGTACGAAGCAATTAGAAACGTAAAAATCAGTGCGAAAAATCCGAGATTAGTCCACATTGATACAGATTGTGTTGGTCAATTCTGGCCTTTTATTATTTATGGTGAAACTCAACACACGAAACTCTTCGTTATACATAAAGTGCATTGGTAGCCGAGCTGGTGCTCGAATTTATAAGATCGTTGGCCACGACTACGCCGATCATGCGACAAACCAGTTATTCCACGTAGTTTCCCGCGAATACATGTACCGTTTTCTTTTTCTCTCCCTTTTGATAAGATATTCAATCGAAATAGTTAATAATTAACATGTGAATTAAGATGAATAGCTGCAGCAAGACGAAACCATTGTGTTTGTTATCAAAACAAGTTTAAACTTAAGAATTCCGTGTCATGGACTATGTTCAATACTAACCACATATGTTGAATATGATATAAAATTCAAACTTAAGGGAAGCTAAAAAAATAATTGCAATTAAATTGTATAAAAAATATTTTTGAAATTTAATTCAAGACTAAAATTAAATTAAAATAAAGCAAATTTTAAAAATAAAAGGAACATATAATTATCAGAATAAAATAAAATAAGGTTTAAAATTTTCTTAATTAAACCTGTTTTGCCTACATACAGGTAAATCGTCTTTGGTGTGCATATATATTCAAGGACTGAGAAGCATGAGAATATAAGAGAACTCGCGGATAAGCACCATAGTTTCGTAGAAGGTCAAGTGACATGGACATCTGGAAAAACAGTCGATTCGTGAAACCTGGCAGAAAACCTTAAGTTAAGGAAACCGTGACAGTTGCAGGTATGAGAGCCGAGGTAAGCATGCCAAATTCGCAAGTGTGAAAAGTTGTACGAAATTTGCAAGTGATAAAGACGATGGCACTGGCAAACGCGCCGGCTAACGTGAAGTGCCTTAAAATAAAAAAATTTCCTTATTCGCAATCTTATATTAGTTTTTCCTGGTGGTCGTAAAATCTGCTAATACCAAATTTTTGCAAAAATCCTTAATTTGAAAACATTTTTTTAAAATTTTAGCAAAATTTGAGATGTAGGATAGTAACGTTTTTCTTCCTTGCGCAACTCTATCCCTCTCTCATTTACAGTAATTTTTAATAAGTTAGAGGTGAAGGGTACAAGAGCTAGTTCAGGAAGAGTAGATGATCAAACGAGGAGGGCGTTTTGAGTAAATGCTTATTCGAGGCGTGTGGCGCTATAACGCAGGTCGACGAATCCAAGGTCTCTATATAGACGTGCGCACCAAGGTAAGCCTACTGAATTGATCATTAGTTCGAGAAGCTGTAAGTAAGGCAGGAAGGACTAGTATACTAACAGGAGTTGGGCCAACGCAGAATGTTTGAAAATAAAAAATTTCTGTAAGTTAAAGATATAAAATTCGCTTTTTTGATGGGAAACTTAAAAATTAAAATTTAATATTTTCCATATGTCTTTCAAAAATTGCATTTTTCCGTTTCATAAGGGTGTCGAAAAACGAATTTTCGGATTGAATGCTATTAAATACTATTTTATAATTTTTCATAACTGCGTTATGCGGTTACTAAAATAAAACTCGCTCTCATATAATAACGAGCTAGGTTTATATATTTCACAAACATTCGAGCAGATCAAATCTTTAGCCGAATTTTTAAGTCCTGAATAGATAACTAAACTATACTAATACTACTTGGTTCCATGGGCTCGAAAAAAAATTAATATACATACGCGTCATTTTCTGAAAACAAGTCGTTTTCTTTGCCATCAAAAAATGGAAATCCCCGTCGATCTTCGGAGTACCTATATCATACTCATACAAGACTATATATTTCACATATATAGGCCGGATGAACGAGTGGCAAAATTTCTAAGTTTTACTTCTGCTCAATGTAAAAACATATCTTAATGAGAAACGTAGAATGTAGTAGATAATTTTGTTGAATTTCATACTTTATCCAGTGCTTCATTTTACGATTGCAAAAAAGTTTTCACATGTAAAAATTCCTCGCAAGTTGAAAAATTTCTTTTTTTTCATACGTGAAAAAATAATTTAATCTTCTAGATAAAATAACGATCTATATTAGATTCCTTCAGCAGTAGAATCTGTTAACATATATACACTTATTTTACTCTTCGTTGCGAAAACTACCAAGTTTATTAAATATTAACAGATTGAAGTCGTAATGCGCTTATTTTTGTTTCATTTCTGCGTTGTAATAAGCGCTAATGAAATACCACTGAATTTTAAAGCTGCACATTCTCAATATTCATTCGGATACGGCGTTGTGATAGAGGGTTTATTTAAATAATTTAATAAAATTCAATTAATTTTAAACATAAATATTACTTTACTATTCATGAGTGGTTTTACGAAACCTATGAAAATAAAAAAATTTATTTAATTAAATAAGCTTATTGTGCTTTCTTTCGGCGTTAAATACATTTACATTAAATTACATTCTGTGAGTTATAATGTTAGAAAAACGAACTGTGTTATCTTTTTGTCTGCATCGACGTTAACCTTTTGCAACGCTTGACCGCAAACAAAACTGATAAAGATTTCTCGTGGTAAAAGAAACTACCGTAAAATGAGCTTTTATATCTTCTTGAATATTTATTGTTTATAAAGTATAACTGCGATCAATACCAAAAGCAACTTATTAGAAAGTCTTCCCTTTACTTGTGCAGCTAGCTATACGTTAGTTAAATAAACGTAAAATTACAATCTAGAATTCTTAATTAAAGTGAATCTATATGTTCATACTAATAAATTTTGAATGAAGACCGTTTAAATTTGAAATAATCAATTTCTAAGAAAAGCTTTCTATATAGTATCTACAAATGGATTTCCTTATCCGTGGTTCCTGTGGCGTCAAACAGGCAAGGAAACTTTATTTTGCTGTAGTCAGTACATTGTTTCCTTACAAAACGATTTAAGACATATTTTCCTTGTTCCTAGTAATAGCTATATATTTAGAATTCCAACTATACATCATTTTCATAATTTTATGAAGAAAATTTAATTTTGAATCAAGGAATTTATTTGAATATTAAAATTATTAAAAATTCAAGAAAGCTTATTTAGACAAAATTTGTTTTGACAAAAAATTTTACTAAAATTCTTTTTAAAAATATAAAATCTGATATAAACTGTTTATACTATATAGAATATAATTATACCTTAATCAAAGATAAAGTTATAACAAGTAATGTTTAATTAATAGTGATTCTTAGATAAACTTCAATCTCTTTATTTTCTATATTAAGAATGTTTTGTTTACAGAGGCACAATCCGTAATTCTATCGACTCTTTCCTGTAAAAGCAACATTTTTCTATACCCCTGCATTCCACAGCCAAAGTCAAAACCAGTATAGTTATAAGCACAAACGTAAGACTGCGTTCCGTATTTTTTTTTTGCCTTAGTTTTTTACATTAGCATCGCAACAAGCTGAAAACTCGAGATTGCACCATTTCTCGCTTCATGTCGCCTCGCCAAACACTTGTCAATTTCCTTTTTTAGCGCGACTTATCGATTCAAACCCCCTACGAAACCTTTTCATACCATAAACTTGCAATTCGTTCTTTGAAAAATCGTAGGTGATTCTCGTAAAGGCTTTTGAAAAGCAACGAGACGAAAGAGGACGCCGCCACGCCACTCAGCATCCACTTAAATGCGCTCTACACCACCGGTTCATGAAAGCGGAGGCTTGCATCCCTGAAAACCGGATTTTCTTTTTACTGAGCTTTAATTAGCTGAGGCAGAGCATGATTTTTATTTTGCTTTCCCGGTGATACAAGCTAGAATTGAGAGATGAAAAGAGCAACGGCCATATCGATATTATCAGGGTTTTAAACTTTTTTTTTATTCACTATTAGTTTATATGTTCGAGTGGATGATTCTTAGGGTGATTTAAAAATGTATGCTCATTTAAACTTGATTAAAGTTGATTGAACTAAAAGGAAAAACATTTTTATGATTTATAAAAATTTATATTCCTTAAAACAGATACATAGTAACGGTAGAAAATAAAAACAAGTGTTTAATGAATATTGATATTAAAATTCATCTACAATAATAACAAAAAGAATTATTAATTTGTTCATGAATTAACACAGAATCGTGATTAAATATTTATAAACATAAATGAATATTATTTTAAAAGTGTACAATAATTTTAATGTCATTATCATTCACCAATATCGTGATGAACTTGCCTATAATAAATTTTAGATTACATATATCTATGTATATCAAGTAAAAGCTAGAGAATAAAAAAATTATCTTTATTCTTGAATGATTACAAAATTTTCCAACGGGTCTTTCCCATTCTCAAGGCCACTAATTATATACCGACTTATGTAGCTCTGTTTATATTGTCATTTTTACGTATCTATAAAAATTATCATAATATTTCTACAGTCTACATACATGCAAAAAATTTTCTTACAAAATCACTTTATTATTTTTCTTTTTTTTTCTTAATTCGAATGAAGACAACCTGTGTAGTTTTTCGGTAAATTATTTTTCATTTTTATATTGGAGAAAAATGAATACTTTTTCAGATTATTTATCATGATTTGACTGTATAAATTTTATATTTTCATTTTTTCATTACAAATATCTTTACAATGCGTTCGTCCAGAAAAGTTACACCCGTAATCTCAGGATGATTGTTTTTACATCGTTAAACTATGAATCTAAAAGTCAACAGTCACACAATATCAGTAAAACTCATTGAAACGCTTACAAAATATGCAAACACAATCAGAAGAAAAAAAATAAGTATAATCACGCATTTAACGATAAAATCACGGCCTGAGCTTGCTGATGATCCAAGGCATGTAGTCGTAAACCTTAGTATAGACGCCGGGCCAGCCAGCCATACCGCAGGGCGAAGGCCCGAAGGACACCACTCCCACGGAGACCCACCTCTGGGTACCATCTGCCTGTCTGTTCTGCTGCATGAGCGGACCGCCCGAGTCGCCTCTGCAGGAGTCGCTACCCTGAACACCTCCGGCGCAGAACTGGCCCTCTCCCAGAAGGACGCCGGCGCCCCTGTACTTGTCGTAGCACTGGTCCTTGTCGACCACGGGCAGACCGACCTTGAGCTTGACCTCGGACTCGGACTTGGACTCGGTCTTACCCCAGCCGGCGACGACGAGCCTATTGTTCAGGTTCGAGTTGGTGGGCAGACAGATGGGCTTGATGAAGTTGGTGAAGGTGACGTCCTGCGAGAGACGAAGCAGGGCGATATCGTAGCGCTCGCCGTTGGCCTTAGGATTGTAGTCCTCGTGGACGATTTGTTGCTCGATGCCGACGTTAACGGGGTCGTCGGCGCATACCTCGCCGTCGTCGCCGTCGGGCAGGCAATCTCTGTCGGTGGCGGTGTTGTATTCGCCGAGACGGACAGACATGAGGGTCCAGGTCTTAGGCAGGGAGGCACCCTTAATGCAATGAGCGGCTGTGAGAACGTAGCGCTTGCTGATGAGGGTACCACCGCAAGCTGTTGTCCTGCCGTTTGCTGAAAAATACAAATAATATTTTTAATTGTAATATTATTCTTGCATTTTATGGAGTTTAAAAGTCCTACTATTATCGACGAAATATATATTATGCATATTTACAAATTTCAAGTAAATATTCTAAATTGTTTAAGAATGTTGTTTGAATGAAATTTTTTAAACATATACAAAGTTTTTAGATTCATGGAGATAAGTAAGGAAATTTGTAGAAATACCACTCTTATATACGATTCAGGATATTTGCTTGAAATTTTGCAGAGTGATAGAGTGTAATTTTACGGAGAGCAATAAGTATGCTTTGGATTTTCTTATTGCATAATATATTTTATTTCAATAGTCAAAAGACTGTAAAATCTGCGTAGACGGTAATAGCAGGACTTTCAGATCTTATTAAAGTGAGTCAGTCATGAAATAAATTTTTTAATAGATTTTTTTTTGGGGACCAGATATTTATGCTGAATCTGCGAAAGGCGTTTCCAACAATTTTTACTTTTTTTATCACGACACATCGATATTTTTTTTACAAATCAAAACAGCTAAGCTATATATTGAGCTATTTTATATTGCTGTATTAGTCACGAAACTTGCTATGTATATCTATCATATTTTCTACGATAGCCTATCGTTAATACTCAAGCCATTAATTAAACATAAAGTTTCTTCTTCGAGGAAACAACTGAACATGTTATCTGAGTGTTGTGAAAAAATTTTTTATTATTGCTCAATGTTTTTCTCCATTTAGAAATGACTGCAGATTATTATTTAAATTGTATTAATATCAATGAATACTTTACGAGTAAAAGTGCATATTTCCTTATTATTCACAAGCTCAAGAATCTTAATTTATTATAATGTTTTAATATTACATTATCATGAACTTGTATCGGTTATACACTATTCATGTATTTGTGTTATAAACATAAGCACATCGTGTATGATAAGCGCCAAGGCTTCAACAATACATAGAAAAATGCTTGTCTTATTAATTTCTTATCCCGCCTTGTTGATAGTCGAACGTACCAATTTTAAAAGTAAACAAATGAGCCCTCGTAACATGAAAATTTAGAGCAAAGGTCCAGTAAAAAAGATGCACCACACACTCTTTTCTCATTATCAGAACTAAGTACCGATTATCTTTTTATGCTTCATGCTCCAGTTAACAAGTGCTTGTCTCAACAGTACTGAATAATTAAATATGACTCTTTAAATATTATGACGATTTAGTATATCGTAACTCACGAACTTCTCAGTAATAATTCTTAAAAATCACTTGATATTCGACTCGAGCGAAAAAGATACTCACGTTTGCGGTACTCGAGCAGAGTCATCCAAGGAAACTCGTCGAGGTCGGTGATGTTACCACCGAAGATTCTGTTGGATAGGTCCTTGCCACAATCAGTTGGCAACAAGTCGCTCGTCAGTCCATTTTGTTCGCCGTTTCCACCCTGGTTCTGTCCACCCTGTCCATTTGTACCACCCTGGTTATTGTTACCCTGGTTGTTTCCACCGATGTTTCCGCCGGTGTTACCACCATTGTTACCACTACCATTCCAACCATTGTTACCACCGTTGTCGTTGCCTTCGTTCCTATTACGTTCAACGCAGCAAACCAAAGGATCGCGGTTCTCAAAGCCACATTGACTGCGACGGAGGAACTCAATTTTGGTTGGTTCCTGTGGTCTCGCGGTTAGGATGGCCAGAAGTGGCTGACACTGTTTCAGGTTGATGCAGTTACCGATCTCGTTGTTAGGATTGCGGCATGGGGTGCCTTCTGATATTGGAAAATGTAACAATTTTAATTAGAATTTTTTTTAATCTGATTGAGAGGTTTGTTTATGAAAAAAATCACACTAGGGAAATTTACACTGGCATGAGAGACATCAATAATATGACTATATTAATATGCCATTACGCGCCGATGATTGAATTGTATAAAATAGTTGAATAAATAATTTTTATTTTTAATCAAAATATTACTATTGACATTACTGGTATTTAATAATGCAAAAGCAAATGCGTCTAATATTCATTTGTTTTACTCTAGTTCGAATATATACAATCCATCTTTAATGTAGTTGCAATATTTATATGGAACAAGCGTGTGTCTAGACTAAATATGAATTTCTAATATATATTAAAATCTAGCATTTTTTTAAACTTTAATATAAATAGACGTATTAATATTAAAATCAATTTAAATTTATATCTCCTGTTATTCTTGCATTATAAGCTTATACCTTTGAATAATTAAAATAAAATTTATTTTTAGTGAAAATACATTTTGTGTTATTGAATTAATATAAACTTATTTAAATCAGTAACTGTAGTCTTGTTTCATATTATATAAAATAATTTAATTGTAAATTGAGTATTCAACCTAATAATTAATTTTCTATAATATTTTTTTAATGTTTGGAAATGACATCATTGATCGCTTTTGATTACAAAGTCAGAAAAACCCAAAAACCCAAACTACTACTCGACTAAAAAATCGCAATGTTTAATAACCAGTACAGTAAATACATAGAAATGCTCATGGTAAATTAAGCGCTTTTAATTTATAAATTTAACAAAGGTACGTAATTTAACACTCACAAATTATCATAATTATTTTTTTCATTTTAATCTGTACCAAACAGTCTAATAGATTTTTAATCTTGATACAATCGTGCACATTCTTTGCTTTGAAAATCTGTTACATCATCAACAATTAAGAACGAAATCAATATATTCAACATTCTTTCAATTGAACTTTTTTCATGGTCCTATTTATTTTTCTCGATTAGTACCAAACGATTAACCAACCAAACCCAGAACCTCTTAAGTTGTTTACAAACGATACCGATCTCTCATGAATTTAGCCCCATCAAAGACCAAGCTCCAAAAAGAAACACAATAACTGATCAATTGAAGAAAAAAAATCAATAACTTAAACGTATACGTACGAGCCAAGACTTCGCCGATCGCGGCGAGTCCGAGCAGCAGGAGAGCCGCTTCGACCTTGAAAGCCATAATGTCGATTTGTCGTGCTTCGCACAGTGACGCACACCAACTCTCTCCTCTCTCTCTTTCTACAACGCGTCTCTGAGCAGGCGCGAGAGGATCGGCAGCCGAGGAAGTGTCCGTCGGGCCGAAGACTCGAGCGGCGACTGTGTCTTAGCTGAGCGGCGCCGCTCTGATGATGAGCCCAGGGTAAACTAGTCTCCCACCACCGATTCTTTATGTCTCGGTTTTATTCGAACTCGCGCTCGCTTCGCAGTTAAGCGATGTACGCGCGCAGATCGATTTGTTTACGGCTGCGGCAATGTGCACGATCAGCCGTACAGTGGAAATTTCTTTTACGTTCAGCGGATTTTTCTCGTGATTGAAAGAGTCATCTGGAAAGGAGCGGGATTTAGATTTGGCGATTGCGAAATCGGGAGTTTTTGGGAAAGTTTCACGTGAGCGCTAATTTTAGAAAGCGGGTTTGTTCTGAATGTTATCGGTGTTTGCGTTGGCTGGTTCGAAGACTTTGGTTTTTCGCGTTACCGATAACTGCCGAAACGAATCGATTGTTCTGATTTGCTGCTGCGAGTCAAAAGATTTCTTGTGTTTGTTTTGAGTATAATTACTCAGGTGTCAATACTGCACGGCTGGGTAAACTGCGTTTTTGTAGTTTTGTTAAATTATAGGTTGACTTAATTATGCATAACATTATAGTAGGTGGAACTGTGTGCGAGTATCGACACCTGTTTTTAAAAATACGAATTTACTTTTGATTTTAAATGATAAATTATGTAAGACCTTTGCAATAAAAGCTCAGTTCTGAGAAGCCATTAAATTACCAAACGTTGTTCAAATTGGCCTATGACTAATACCCGTTGGGCAGCTTATTTGCACAATCACTTATTAGAATTTTGAGACTTGTAAACAGTAAAGGAAAATAAAGTACATATTTATTAAAATTTATCAAATTAAACATTTGTTTTACATTTTTTTATTAAAAGGAAAAATTAAATAAAAATCATATACGTTTTATAAAATGCTAAGAAGATAATCCAGTATATATCCAAAGCTTACTTATTCTACAAATATGTAATTATTACTGCCTTTTCGCCACGCCTTTCGGTATTGAATTTCAAAAATATTTTATGATAAACATAAAATATAACAAGTTATAAAATGCATTTCTTTTAGGTTTTTTTTTAAAAATGCAAAATGACGTTACCGTATTTATATTACAATTGCAAACGGTAATAACCCACGTTACGGTCTTTAATTCAGATAATGCTTTCAGAGAAAACTAAATATTCTTTTCTTAATATTTTGTATCTCTATGTTTACGTCTAAATGTAAATAATTGTTTCTTCTCATACAATTTGAAAAATCCATCTACATCATTCATTTTCTCGATACAGTAGACATTCACGTGTTCTAATAATAGAAAAGAATTTTTTAGAAACAGCATCGATTTCAAAAAATTACAATAATTTATTATCGTACACGAATCTTAACAACATTGAAATTTATATTTTAGCGAATCTTTATAATATAGTACTGAATTAAATATCTTTAATTAAAATTCAAGCTCGCCGTCTAATAAAATTTATCCCACAATAAAAAAAAACTTCTACATAAATAAAAAAAATACGAAGCCAACAATCACAGTAGTGGACGTTATTGCTGACGCACAAACTTCATTTCCCCCGGTTTTCACTCCCTCAGTTGGCTCAATATCCAGGGTACATAATCCAGGACTTTGGTATAAACTCCGGGCAAATCGTTAGTTTGGCAAACTTCACCTTCCGAATGGGTTATAGACAGAATACCAAAGGCTGTGACTCGTTGCAGCTGATGGGGACGTTCCTCAACTCCCATAAGAGCACCACCTTCATCACCGATGCATGGTTTTTCAAATGGTTTCGAGCCCGCGCACATCTGGTTTTCAGATACGTAGATACCTTCAGACTTGTACTTCTGGCTGCAAACGTCGGACCTAGCCAAGGTCAAGTAAGACATGTACTTGAGGTCCGTACCCTCTCGTTGGCCGTTATTGCCCCAGCCGGAAGTATAAAATCTAAAAGAGATAGTTTATTTAATTAGTAATATTTAATAGAAAAAAGTTTTGACGTTTTTGATGACTTTTTTAATGAGGAAAAACTCGGTTATACTTATTATAAAAATCAAAATGATCGATTTCTGCTAAATTTATTTTATTTTATTTTATAAAAAGCTAATTTTTGATTACGAATAATTTGTTACGATGCATTATGCATTTTGCTATATCATATAATTCTATTTTTAAATCGATTCCAACTTTTTAAATTAAACGAAAGTCTTATTCAAATCTGACCACAGTTATAGAAAAACTGGTTTCAGACGTGACTCACATTTACCAGAATTAAAAAAGAGTTTCAGAATGCACCTTCATTTGAATAAACACAGCATAATCAAGGAATCCCCGTTTTCTTCCTCCACAAATGATTTCCCGTATATACCTTAACCGAACCACAATAATAAACACGACAAACAACTCCCAGCGGCAAAAATCACGAACCTGCAAACAAACCCAACAAAACTCCCGGATAAAACTCCATCCCATTCCCTGGTATCCCTTGACCGCCGATTTTCCTCTTCCCCACCATCAAAGCTCACCTCTGCGGTCCCGGTTTCCTCAACGGCAGGCAAATCGGCTTCACGTATTCGCTAAACTCGACGTCCCTGGCCAGCCTGAGCAGGGCAACGTCGTGGAGTCGGCTGCGGTCGTACGGCGAGAATCCGGGGTGAACGATCGCTTCCTCGACGGGTACGTTGACGCTCGGTGCAGCGCAGTAAACATAGTCAGGGTCGGCCGTGCTGCCGTCGTTCATGCAGTCGGGCTCGGAGCTGGTGTTGTACTCGCCGAAGCGGACGCCGCTTATTTTCCACGTGGACTCGAGGCCGGCAACGCAGTGGGCAGCGGTGAGGACGTAGCGCTTGCTGATCAGGGCGCCGCCGCAGGCGAATGTTTTGGCTGTTGCTGTTGGGCGGAAGACGATTTTTGGTTAGCTTGCGGGTGTAATTGGAATTGGGGTGGAATACTTTTATTTTTATTGGTGTGATTTGTATTATGCGCAAGTTATGGTAGAAATGGTTTATGAACTAATAATTTTGCAATGTAGTTGTAAATCTTTCGTTTTATCATTTAGAATAATCAAAGTGAGTGAGTAATTTAAATCTCGTTAGTAGTTTATTATCAGGCTGGCATACTTTATGAAGTCATTAATAAAGCTTTGTCTAGTACGTCTAATTTATAAATGTAATAAATTATATTACATTGTAAAAGTATTGTTTATAGAATACACCATTGTTTAATCAACAAATTCGTTTTCATACCCCAGTATAATTTATAATAAATCATCAATCAACTTACGGCTTTCATATTCTACGAGGGTCACCCAGGGGAAATCATCGAATTCAGTTTGATTGCCTCTGAAGTACTTGAAAGACAAAACTCTACCGCAGTCAGCAGGAAGGACTTTAGTCTTGTCGAAGGGTTTCTCGGTATCAGGAGCAGCTGTAGTCGTGGTAGTACTACTCACTGGGGCAGTGGTAGCCACTGGAGTAGTAGTTTTCTCAGTAACCTTACTAGTGGTCACTTGGTCTGAAAAACCGGCTGTCGGTGTATTTGTAAAGCCTCCCTGTTCAGGTTCATGTGCAAAAGTAGTATGTAAATCAATTAACTCGTCCTCGTCAGAATGAGGTGCGGGCGTAGTAGACGGTGAATTTGCGAATCCTTCGTGGCCGGAATGAGGTGCAGTCGAAGCAATCGGGGAATTTTGAATTCCGGATTCGGAGCCTATGTGATGTGGTGAAGCTGGTGTCGGTGGTTTAGTGGTGCTTGGATGTAAAGCTATTGTCGTAGAAGCGTCTGCTTGGGTATTCCATTTTGCCCCATGAGGTTTTGTGGGTGTTTTTTCCGCCTCGGATAACAGATGATCATGTCCTGGTGCTTTAGTCGTAACTTTGCCGTTGGTGTCATCTTTTTTATTGGGGCAACATACTAGAGGATCCCTGTCTACGAAGCCGCAGGCCGATTTCTGAATGATAGCTATGGCCTCTTGATGGGTCATTCTTGCCCTTTTTGCTGACTTCACCATACTCAAAAGCTCCTCACAGTCATTTAATTTGATACAAACGCCTTTTTTGCCATTGTAAGCTTTGCATAATTCGTTTTGTTCTGTAGATTTATATAATAGTTAAAATAAATTTGAAAAATGTGCATTTGTGTTACAAAAATTATAATAAAACAATACATTTTGAACTGTTAGATAATATAATTAAAAAATCTTTTCAATTATTTAATAATTGAGAAAAAACATAATAACATAATAAACATTTACCTGCGTTAACAGCAACAAAAACAAAGAGCGCAGCGAAAAAGGTGATGGCGCCGAAATTCATTTTTACACAACCAATGAATTAGCGCTCCTCACTGAAAATGTGAACTTTCCTTACTAGCAGAGCGTGCGTCGTTCAGTAATTCTTTGATGATATTCATTTAACTTTATTTGTACGACTGACGCTTATCAGAAACGTCACGACCCATTTATGGCCTTGGATTTAGTTAAAAAGACAAACTCTTTTGCTTTCAGGCTTTCGCTGAATTGATTTTACGAAAATTTAACCTGTTTTCTGCTAATAATAAGAAGATTTAGATTCTTACAGGGTTGTGAATGCGACAAGGATAAAAGGGATTTTTCTACGAATTTTAAGCTTTTATCTAGATATATACTTAACGAATCACACTTTTCAGAATTGAATTGTCATGTAAATCAGCTACAATAGTTACAATTCAGCTTTAATAATCAAGCAAAGAAATATTGGTTTAGTTAATATATGATATTTCTTTATTTTAAGAAGACATTACGCAATAGATATCCAAATTTGTAATTAATTTCCACTTTATTTCAAGTTACATAAATTTTTCTAAATCTTTTTATAATCTTGGCACTTATTTGATAAAAATTCATAAAATACTTCGTAAATTTTATAGCAATTAAAATAAAACGCAGTAAGATTTTATTTAACAAAAACTTTCCCCACAATAACATATTTAATAGTTATATCGTAAAAAACTTTTACAGTCCAATAAAAAATTTAATGTTTTTCGAAAAATTTAAAATCTTTTTTCCTTTACTGATAAATAATTTTATTTGTATAATTTTTAATTTGCTATATTTATACTCCAATATTAAAGCAAAATTGAAGAATAAACCATCATGCATTATTTATTAAATAAAATCATCAATATTTTTACAGATTTTTTGTTTACACAGTTATGTACGAAATTTTACGTTTTTTATTATGTTTTTTATTACATATTTTATATTCGCAAAACATAGCAAAAGGCTATAAAAAATCACGGAATATAGAAAAGGTATATGCAGACATAATTTTATTCGAAATACAAGAAAACATCCAGACGACAACTCGAAAAAACAAACATCACACTGACTAAATACAATCAATTTATCATCAAAATAAAAATCATCCAATTCTCCTCATCTTGCTCCTCTTCCATCCTAAGGTCTGAGCTTGTTGATAATCCAGGGTACATAATTATTAACCTTCGTATACACGGCCGGCCATCCCTGCAAACCACAGGGCGTGTGTCCGAAAGATACGACTCCGTCCACCACCCACTTGTTCATTCCGTTCACCTGAGTCTGCTTCATGAGCGGACCTCCCGAGTCTCCCTTGCAGGTATCCTTTCCAGCCCTACCACCAGCGCACATCTGCCCGGAAGCCAAGTAAATCCTCCTCGACGAGTACACCCTGTAGCACTCCTCAAAGTCTACATACGGCAAGCTGACCTTTAGCTTAACATTAGAACTAGCCTTGCGCTCGATCTGACCCCAGCCTGCCGACCAGTAGAGCTGGCTGACAGCCGCGGAAGTAGGCAGACAGATAGGCTGGATGTAGGTGGTGGTCTCGACATTGCGCACCAGTCGCAGCAGGGCTATGTCGTTGTGGTAGTTTTGGGGTTTCATATAGTCCTCGTGAACGATGGCGCGCTCGATGTTGACGATCTGGACGGGATCAGCGCAGGTCTGTTCGCCGTTGCCCTCGTCCACGCAGTCGGGATTGCTGGTCATGTCGTACTCGCCGAGGCGAACGCTGCTTAGACGCCAGTTCGAGGGGATGGCGCGGACGCAATGGGCAGCTGTGAGGACGTAGCGCTTGGTGATCAGGGCACCGCCGCAGCCGTTTGTTTTGCCTCGTGCTGGAAATATTGAGAATTTTTTGTAGTTGATTTTCTGGTGATGGAATAAGTTTGGGTGAAATCATTTTTTTTTGTCTCTGGAAAAGAGTGGAAGTACGGAAAAAAGTAAAGGTGCCATAAAATTTTTTAAAATAGAAAATTCATTTCAGATTGGGAGAGCATTATCTAAAAAAATCTTTGGAGATTCTAAATTTAAATCTCTTGACTTGTGATGCGCAGCAAAATTTAGCAATTTGATCACGTGAAATCTATTTTTCGGTTAACATTTGTTGACGATATACAAAGATTATACTAAGCAAATAATTGGAGAATTTTTCAATTTTATCCTTATCAAGAGTTGCCTGATCATTAAACAATTTTTTTTCTATTGGAACAACCGAAAAACATATTTGAGGCGTTAATTTAAACGATCGCAATGAACTGAATTAAATTTACACGTGCGAATGGAGTCACTGAAGTAATCAAGAATGGAATAACTGTATTGTGTTGTTTAATAAATTAGTCATCATGTTGTAAAGATATTACGTTTAAAATTATTATGAAATTCTTAGTTTAGCTAATTAAATTAAGTATTGCAATAATTGATAATTTCTATGTAAAAATATTCCTAAAAGAATCACCTTTGATTAGTCATTACTTATTCAGACAATGTTTACAATCTTATCTCCTGAACTGTCGAAAATGGAAAAATTTGCCAAATTAAAACTATTCAAAAGTGCTCCTACTGTGGAAAAATCAAGTGTTTTGAAAAATTTTAAAAATATGCGAAAATTATACTTCAATCGTCACTGAATTAGTGAATTGTATTTAAAACATTTTCTTAATATTCTTAAAAACATTCAAGCGTTTTTGTGGTATACTTCAGCACGAAATTTTAACACGATTTGGGAATAATGTAGCATACTTATTTCCGCAATTACAAAATACATTCGGAAGAGTTTTAAAATATTATGGAATAATTTTAAACTTCTTTAAAAACATCACTGTATTAAAATCTATATATTGCAATGCATTGTTTACAAAATTACAATATATGATAATATTCCAAATTAGCTCCAAAAAGGTTTTTATTACAAAATTTATTTAGAAAAAAAGAAAAAATAGTTATAGCGAAAAAGAAATCTGCTAGTACATATCCCCAAACGTTCCGAAAGTTTTCCGAATGATTATACATTGGAACATCTTTTTCGAACTTATGATCCATTGTTGACAAATTGTTACAAAATTCTCTAACAGCACAAAACTTTTTCAAAATGTATAAAAGGATCTAAAATTGTTTTAAAACTATTTTTCGCCACTAGGAGTCCATTTTTACCAAATTGCTGATTTTTAAGCTACGAAATCAAATTATTAAACCAAATTTACACGATAGAAAATATAAACTTACAAACTGAAGAAAATTGTTCCCATTATTTGTTCACCATTTAAAATAGCAAACAGAACATCTGTTTATTCAACAAATAATATGAATTTGACGTGACAATGTAACAGACGTGAATCGATTTTATTATTTGATAACGCAAACAAACTCTTTCAAGAGACAAATCACCCAACAAACCCAAAATGCTTACGAGTTTCAAACTCCAGTACGGCCATCCAGGGAAACTCATCCAACTCGGTC
>JAPYZA010007498.1:0-10089 GCA_030522685.1 Eupelmus azureus | reverse complement strand
CCCCCCCAAGCTCCACGCGACGCATAAAGATTAATTACGGACCGATTCGCTCTCTCGCATATCTCGCCTCTCAATTCCATCTCCCCGATAAAAGAGCTCCCCTCGGCTCGGCCTCTGTGGGGAAACTCGCCGCACGCTCAAACCTCGTCCCTCTCGGCCGCGCCACGCAGAACTTCCGTTTATCGAGTTTCTCGGAGTTGGAAAGCCCCGGCCGTCTCGGAAAATTGCATCCCGCTACTCGACTATGATCCTTAACCCAGGTAATGCAGCCCGAAAATTCCGCACGTACACCTATTTGATAAACTCGCGCGCCGGACGTCGTCCGGCTTTAGGGGGCTCCGCCCCCCCCCACTCGCGAATTCCCACCAGAGCTTTGTCCGCGCGGGAGCGAGCTAAGATAAGCGCGCCGGTTATCTTGCGGATAGTCGCCAAGTCGCGCGAGCTATCGGCCCAGTTTCCGTTCGCCTGCATTCCGGGCCGCGCGGCCGTTTCAGCTTTGATGGTTAAGGCAGTCAAAAATCAAGTTTGGTAGATAGTTGGGGGCAAAGGAAGTAGGGTGGTACGATCCCTGAGCGCCAAGGGAATTTGGAATTTGTTGCAAGTATGGTTTTTGGCTGGGAATTTCTATTTGATATCGTGGAGAGAGATGACAATTATTATAAAATGACGGAAGAACGTATAGGTTGAGCTGGAGTACAAGGGAAAATCACCATCGTGGATATACATGCAGGATTTCCCGTACTCTTAGGGGTTCGGAGTGGGGGCGCTGCCCCGATTAAATCCAATCTCATCCAATTATCCAGCTGGCCCTTCGAGCACGCGGCGTGTCAATTACGGATCCTCCTTCCTCCTCTTTTTCTCCCTTTCTCTCTGTCTCCTTGCGTACGTACCTATATATACTACGTCCGATTGCCGAGAGAGCTGGGGGCTATATAGCAGGCTCCTTTATTACGTTCCCGCGGCCTCGTCGTTTCTCTTCCCGCTTCTCATTTAGCTGCGCGCGCGAGCCGAGCGGCCCATGAAAAATTCAAGCCGGCTAAATTTTACTTTCAAACTCGAGCCAGCTCGCCTAGGTTAAAGACGCGGCTTTGATTCCTTGGCTTTGCGCGCGCGCTACTTGAGTTTTGCACAATATAAGGCGCGCGGCGATTAGTACCGGGGCAAGAGAGAAAGGGAGATAAAGAAAGACGGCTTACGAGCGCCTGAACAAGTTGTCAGGAGGGTAGAGGATCGTTAATAAAGCTCGAGCTTCCGAGCAAAGACGGACTCGCGCAAATAGCGCCAAGCCGGCGTAATTAGGATTCCGGCGACTAAATAATGCCCCCTGGCCCGCCGGGAATTCGCAGTGTAAAACACGCGCGCACACAGTAGCGTCGAGGAGAATTCGCCAGGGCTTTTCGCTCTTATAGTTTGGCGTCAAAAATTTTGGTCCTGCATAGTCATGAGGATCACGCCTCCTTCTAGCTGTAAATCTCGATTTGAATCGGCCTCCACATCCCCTTAATTGCCAGGGTAACCGCGAGTAACGCGTCGGCGGTTCCGGGAGGCGTTCACTAGTAAATGAGATTCCTAAGAGGATGCGCGTCTGCCCTCGATAGGGGAGCTTGCGCATTAATTGCCCGCAAGCTCTCGAGCGGCTTGATCGAGTGAATTTTTTAGAAAAGGCGGCGAAGGCGTTTAAGGGGCTTATTAAGCAGCTTGGTTACTGGCTAAACAGGCACGGTGGTTCGCTGAATCTAGTTTTAAGAGCATGTTATGAGTTAAAATAAGTTAATTAAAGCTTTATAAACACCACCTATAAAACTTTCCCGAATCAAGTATATAATAGCAAAAGTAAATCGAAAATAAACGCGTTCCCCAGATCAAAGTGTCAAGTCAAAGCTCAAGCTCAATCCAATAGCAAAACGAACGAGCGGAATCTCGGCATGGAGTTTGTAAAAGCCCGCGATTTACGAATCGAAACTCAAGCTCCCGAGACTCAAGATTTTGGTATATACCCAACCTCCCTCTCTCTCGCGTGCGGAGGATTTTGGCCCTTTCCGCGCTCGCAGCACTCCCCTGACGAAGCTTTTCCGGCATTACAGTACGTCCCTCCACGCTCTCTCTCTCTCTCTCTCTCTCACTCTAGACAAATACGTGAGCCCCCGGAATCGCGCTATTTATTGCGCTTACTCGCGCGATCCATTCGATCGCTGCAGTACGGCGCGAGCTTAATCGCCCCCTGGCTCGTCCTGAAAAGTCGAGCAGTTACGTATAGTCGACGTCTATATACGCGCCGAGCCTGTTGTCTTCTCTTTTTTTTTATAACTTTCAGCGAGCTCTCGGCAGGACGAAACATCCGCTTTTATACCGCGCATAAAAGCACTTGTAGCGCACGCACGCTTTTTTCCCTCCCCCTTTTACGGCCGGCTGCGCGCCCAGAGCTTTTCAGTTATTTACAGGCCGAGGGGTTGAACGTTTCTATCAAGCGAGTCGTTTCTGCCGCGCGATTGGCTTTATTAAAATTTCTCGAATCAGATTAGAGAAAGAGAGAGCTTGCAGAGTGAAATCCGCGCGGGCTGGAAAAGTGGCTGATGTCTGCCGGCGAGCCTCATCCATCACGCGAGCAAAAACAGGAGCGAGCGAGAGAAGCGATAGTCAAGCTCTTCGTTACGCGTCGGCCTCTTTTTGCGACGTTTTCAATTCCTCCGCGCCGGTTAATCGCAAAAAGAGCGCGGCCCGAGGTTTGTATTGATTACCGGGAGGTAAAAAGAGAGGGGAGAATGAAAATCTAAAAGTTCGCGGCGTGTACAGAGCCAAGCGGCTCGACTCCTTCTCTCTCCAGGCCTGGGAAATCTTGACGAAGACGTACGACAGAGGCTCGGCTCGGGGGAAGCTTGCGCGGCTCCCACGCGACGGAATTCGGGCAGGCTGGCTGGGATAAACGTTTAAGGGGACTTCCGGGGGGACGGAATGATTTTTTCATTTTTCACGCGGAAGAGCCATCTTTCCTTGTAATGCCCCCTCCGCAAGCTCGCAGATCTTAATTTGCATTCTCATTTTGGGGCCCTCGTTGTTTCTCTATCCCCATGCAAATGTGAACTACTAGGCGCCTAACTTGGCCGTAACTTCGCTAAATCGTAAATTATCGATCCGGCCATATTTCGCCGCCTAGATAACAGCCGTTAACGCCACAGCTCGACGCGCGCATTTGAGCCCAACCTCCCGGCAATTCGCTTACAGCGAACGAATACGAATTGCGGCTGGATCTTGCTGAAACTTAGGCGCGGATGTGGCCCGTATTTACGCAGCTGGGTGTGTGTGTAAGGGAAAAAAGTTTTACGAAAAAAAAATATACGCTCAGGAGAGTCAATAGAGCGAGGAGAGAGCGAAAGTTTCGGGAGCGAGCCGCGTTTTGTCCTCGCGAATGCCACGCCTCATTAAACCTCGGCTATCTCTACCGGGGAAAGTTTAACTCGCGCCGAATTTCGACGAGCATTTGTTTAACTACACTTCGGAGAGATGGGTTATTTGGGAAGATTTTAGAGATGTATCGCGCGATTGGTTGCTCGTAAGGGGAAAATGGATTGCTATTACTTAGGCTTTTGTTTCTAGGTAATCTACTTTATTATCTTCATTTTGGCGGAGTAATGTTTGTCCTTATTTTATTAGCGGATCTTTATTAAGGTGCTTTCAGATAAAGTAATTAAGGGCGCCGTTTATTTTTGGCGACCTTTCCGCTGATTCTCAAATATGATCGTACTGTTTGTTCTTAGTAACGTTCATAAGTTTAACGATTGTAAATTAAACTTTAATCGTGTTTAAGTTAATCTGATTTTAAAATAAAGCCATTATTGAAGTTGTATTAATAATTTGCATAAACCAAACATCGATAATAATAATATCAATATGACATAAATGGAAGCTTTTCTGAAATCATATTGTGGTTATTAATACTATATTCCTTTTTATAAAGCTGTTTTTAGATTTTCTCATGATTTAATTTGAAAACAAAATGTGGCTCATATATTTTAAGTAAACGAATTAACTCGACCAAAAGATATTAATAGCACAAGATAATAATTCAATTTCTATCGAAAACCGATGTTTATTTTAATAAAACTACCCGTTCAATCACATCTCTTAATCCTAATTTCACAAAACACATCTCACATCCCCAACCTCCACTGCTCCCAAAAAAAATCCCACACATCCCCAGCGCAGCCAGCAAAAATCCAGACCCTCAAACCCCTCCTCACCTCAATGCCAGCTTTCACCACCTTTCAATTCCGGAAATCAAAAGATTCCCCCGCACATTTCCCATAGCGATTCCACCTCCTCCCTAAAGCGTAGCATTGATAAATCGTTGATGCAGCAGGCAGCATAGCCTCGCTTCCACCTATATCCGCGTATCTCTCCCGAGCGATTCTCAAAGCTCCGGCGCGTCCGGCGCGACACTGTAGTGTGTGCATGTGGCTGTATCGGAAGAAAAGAGCGAGCCGGGGCTCCTCGACAAAAGACCGGCTCGCCGACGCTCTAAGAGTGCTTTCCTCTCTTTCTCGAGAAGCATCGTCCCTCGAGAGGCTCCCACTCTCGCGCGGGAGAGATAAAAATTTTTCGGTCAATGCGGGGCACGCTAGGCTATACACATACGCGAGAGATAGCGTTTAGATTGCGAGGGCTTCTTATTAAGCTTCCGTTCAATTTATTGGCTGCGTTTGCGTTTGTACGTCTCCGCGCGGTACTCGATTAATTTTACATTTCCCGCTAGCTACTCCTCCTGTTTCAGCTCTCTCCTTGAAATCGGTTTACTCGCATCCCCGGCTGGTCTCGAAACGCAAGCCGCCTCCAGCTTAAATAAACAAACAGCGCGTCTTCGGATTTGCATTGGTCCCCGGATCGAGCTCCCAGCTCGCCGTCTTTGTTTTTACCAAGTCCGTCTATGTATATATATGCACATTATATTATCCCATTCGCGTAATTGGCTATGATTCGTGCGAGATCGCGAGGCTAAGAGCAAACAGATATGCATGTAGAGAGACAGAGAGGGTATAGGTAGGGTTATGGTCATCAAGCGCCCTCAAGAGAGACGGCTGGGATGTATTCGTGTGCCGGTCGGAATATGCGGAGAGTTAACAGCGAGAACGAGAGAGCGCCGGAGTGCTAAGATAATTACGCGCCGGCGTATACGGTAATCCGGAGCGCGCGTCAACTAACTGTTATCAGCCCTCGGCTCTCGCTCGGCTGCGACTTCCGAGATTTGCTGATGGCGCCGGCCGAGCGCTGAGTTTCGCCGCTTCTGCCAAGGAGTTGGGAAAAGTTGAGATATTTGCGAAGATGTGGGTGTTTTCGGGTGGTGCTGTAATGATGATGGGATGGTTGGGAATGTATAGATGGATTTGGGTGTTTTTTATTTGGAGGGGTGAATTAGAATATTGAGCGCTGTTTGAAAGGAAATATGTCGATGTTTCAGTTTTGTAGTTTTTATGTTTATATAGGGAAAACATGTTTTCTGCAGTATGGACGTGAAGTAAAAACTTTGGCAATGTTTAATCGGCAAAGCTTTTTGAAAAAGAGGGTAGATAGAATGTGAACGCGAGGGCAACAAAAATATTCTAACACCGGGAGGATATTATTTTTTCCTCTTTTATTTCAGTTGTACTTTTGTCATCATTTTTTTCGATTTTCTAGAGGAAATAGGCTATCAGACTGGCAAATTATGAGAAATGCAAAAAGCTCGGGAAGTATTGTTGACGTTCATCACAATGAATGTATACATGGAAAACGAGAATTCTAGAAAGTCTGCAAAATGATGGATTATACTAAAGAGCACTATTTTATAGAAATAATGAAGAATATTTTTTACGGTTTCGTGACATATTACGACGTAACATAGTTTGATCAATATTTTTATGTTAACAGAACTGTAATCCTTCGTGAGACAAAATTCTTGCAATTACTAGAATGTTACTAGAATTTCTTGAAACTCATATTTATTGCTAATATTAATATTAGATATTTTTTGTAATATTTACTCAAAAAATAAGTAAGACTTACAATGTAAAAGTAAATTCTACGTTCAAAATGATTTTCTTTTAAAAACATTTGTTCATTTATTTTACAAGAAAAAGCTTAATATTTTAACTTTGACAAACCAACATATATATAATTCAATCATTTTATACATGGCACAAAACTATTTTTTTAAGATCCTCTTCAAAACTTCAATTTGATTACACAAAAAAAACACATCTAACAATTTTTCGCCAAGTTAGCAGAAAACGAACAATATAAATTCTCTCAACCATACTAGATTTATTCTTAATAGAAATTCTGGTAACTATAATAATACAAAAGAATTTCCCCAGTGTTGACTGCAGATGCCATTAAAGTCCTTTATAGATCAAACAAAGTCCGTCTTCTTTATAAAGGACTTTAAAACCGACTACCTCAATCGGTGGACTCCGCAGTCTTAGGTCACCAGCTTAATCGATTTTATAATTACATTACCCGCTTATTCCCAACCCCAACAGCGACTCTCTATTTGCTTCTAAAAAACACAGCCAACTCAATTAATTCTCCTTATTTAATATGATAGTCCCACACTCGGCCACTCCACCTTCTTCCACGCGACTTAAAACCACGCACACACATAGCCGCACCCACCTTGAGCATCCACCGATCCTACATACGCAGCCAGCAAGCCAGCAAGAGCGGAAAGCGCAAAAGACAAATCGAAGAGGCGCGCAAGCTCTCGGCGCGTCTGCGGCAGCGCCGAGCGGTTAAAGCACGAGCGGAGGAGGGCAGAGCTAAAAGTCGCTTGACGAGCTCTTGAGCGACTTGAATTACCCGACATCTGTAGCGCTAAGCTCGTCAAGAAGGGGGAGGTAAATAAGCCGCGCGCGCGGTGTGTTTACAAGAAAGTTGCGAGTCCTCGGCGAGCGCGGCAGATTAAAACGGCGCAGGAGCGAGTCACATTTGCGGATATGCGTCGCTATTTGCTCTGGCGGCGTCTCTAAGTTTTCGAGCTCTCTCGCACACACGACTTCAGGTGAAGCGCCTCGCGAGCCGCCGGATCGATAAAGCTCGGCTTTTCGGCAGTCGCTCGCGCGAGCGTCTATATGTAAAAAGGAGGCCGCGCAAGCAGGCAAGCACACCGGCTAATGGACGCGACTCGTTATCCCAGCGTGAAACAGTTGTTCCGGAAATTGTAGGATACAGGCGGCCGGCGCGAGTGCGGCCGCGTAAATTTTAAGTCCGCATTAACCCAATTCGCGTTTTCTCCCTCTCTCTTGGCCACTTGACGAGCAGCGAACGAGAGAGAGAGAAAGCTGATCGATCGGATTTGCTACAGGAGCAAGTTGGAATCATCGCCGGTGGATGTATATATATACTTTCCCGCGGAGAGCTGCACACGATTCCGCGCCCTTGCGCCACTTTCGATTAACCCTGTTTTCCATTTTACGGCGATGGCCCGGAGCTTGCAAGCTCCCGTATTCTACGTCGCCTCATATCGGCGCGCACCGGCGGCGGCCGCGAAAAAATATCGACTGCGGCATCATATTGTCGAAATTGAATTTTGCGGCGATACGCCGTGTACGTATATATACACGCCCGATGACTCCTACACTCTGTACATTCCATCGTATATGTACATATACAGCTTGGCGGCGCGCACCGCATAGAGTAGCCTGCAAGCCAGAAACATATTTGAATCAATATCTTTGCGGTGCGCAGCAGGGGAAGGGAGGGAGGCCTGGCAAGTTTTGACCGCGCGTTCGGGGTGACCGAAAAAAGCTCGCCGCCAAAAGCTTTGCCGTCGCCGCGGAGTCTAAATATGCACCGGCGCGTAGAGTAACACGGCGCGCGACTCTGCCACCTCTAGCCCCGTCCTTTTTACGCGTCTTTCCGCATAATGCGCGCGTTCGCGACATTATTAATTATGAGGCGCTGTTATTGCCGCCATTAGCAAGCACAAAAGGGCGCAGGGGGCCCGGAAAAATGGCCGGGCGAGAGGGAAATTCGCGCGCTCGATCGCGAGAGAGCGGAGAACAATCGGCGCAAAAAGGCGCAACTGGCGAGCTTTTTTCCCCGCGCCGCGCATAGAGCGAGCTTTGCGGAATTATTCAGGCTTGTGATGCGCGGGCTCGCGCGCGCGACGCGAGCTTTATTTCCTTTTGGTTTGTGCTTTTTTGAGCGACAGCCTTTCGCGCGCGGTTGCGGTAAAAGGTGAAAAGGCTATTTTTTATTTCGCCCAGGCCTGATGAACGCGCAGAAAGGCGCCAGCTGGAAAATTGGGATGTGCGTTAAGCTTGATTATATGCGATGAATATTAAAATTATTTATTTTAATCTTGCGGCGAAATTCGCGCGAATCGATGTAATACCGCGCTTCAATTTATTCCGACTTACGGAAATAATTAACGGAGAGTAACACGAGCAAAGCCGCAATTTTTTGGGCTCAACTTTGATGCGGCTATTACAACGAATTACATATAAACACTGGGACAACCACGCGCGAGTTAACGGATTTAAAATGCGTCTATATATATATAAATGAAATACGCTCAGGTCGACAATTCGCTCGTGCAGGCGCATATATAATTCACCGGTATTGGTTTAATCTCCCATTTGCTGTTATTTCGACACGCGCGGCTTTAGCAGCTTTCAATCGGCCAAGCTCGGGCGCGTGTTAATTCGAAACGAAACGAGCATTTATCATCCGTCGGCGCAACCTACTTGTTCGCTCTCGCAAAAAAAGAGGCAACAAAAAGAAGAAAAGCTCGGGCGCGCAAGCGCGATTTACTCGGCAAAAAGCTCGCGCATACGTTCTTACGCCGTAGGAGATTGAAAGCTCGGCTAAGAATATATATTCCGGCGAGCTTTTTCCCAGGCTTCCCCGCGCGTGCCGAGTATATGCGCGGGAAACATTTGGCTGAAAGCTCGCGCGATAAGTTCGGCTTGGCTCGGATTCGCGAAAAGAGCTTCGCCCCCCCGCCGAGCAAACAAGCTCGAGCTTTCCGCGCTATATACGACTCACCGTTCGAAAAAAAGCTCGCACTTCTCGGCTTTAATTACCGCGCACGCAAGCGAAAGCTCGGTCACGCATTATCGATTTTTCGCAAGGCTGCTGCTGAGCGCACGTAATCTCGTAATGTCCAGGAGGAGGGCTGAGCTCACGTTTCGCTGGCGGTCGAGGAAAAGTCACTTACCCGTTGAGAAAAGTGCAGAAGCGACGCTGCGGTGCGCGCGCGCGAGGACGTGAAAATCGTGCGAACGAAACCCTTCTGCATGTTATGGCCGATAAAAACAACCTTACGCTCGCTCTCTCGCGCCTGCCTGGCTTTTTCGCCTCGTGCGGCTGGATCCTGGGCCGGAGGATTGGCTTAGAGGGAGCTGGGTTACGGCCTGCTCGAGCGTCTAGTTATTGTTATATAGTGAATAGTTTGGGGGAACGGGCCGCTGGAACGGTGAGATTATGTTCAGTGGCTGTGTATAGAGTTACTATAGATGCTTTCTGTAGTATCGATTCGATATACCGCTGCAGTGCTGGCAGGTGTTTCTTTAGTGGAAATTTACGGTACGAGATTCGTGTAATTTTGAAGTGATAAATATTAATGCTCGCGCGATGTAGGGATAAAAGAATGGTTAATTTTTATTTTGAAAAATGTCACACTTTCTACTTTGATACATAAAGCTCGAGTTTTACATGCGCTTTAATACGTGAAAAACTCCCTCCAAAGAAGCTTTTTCGAAAATAAATGGAAAGTGCTGTTTTCCATGACACACACACATCCGCGCACTAGCTTGAATAAAACATTATTCAAACGGATCCTTTCTCGTATTTGCCTGATTGCCCAGCACCAATAATTTATTTTTATCACCCTCCTAACGATTATACCCCAACCCCCATTCCAGCGCATCAGCCCCTCAATAATATCAGTCCTGCAGCTTTTTACAGCCGCGTCTATCAATCAATCGACACATCCGCGCGAGAAAAATCACGCAGCTCGGCATCCTCCCCCGAGGAGGCCCTTAATTTTTCAAGCGCGCTCGTATCTCGCTTTGTTCGCTTACACAGAGCGCGATGCAGAGCAGAGGAGCGGAAGAA
>JAPYZA010007497.1:0-10089 GCA_030522685.1 Eupelmus azureus | reverse complement strand
TTATGTAGAGAGAGAGAGAGGTATAATTCGAGTTGCGTTCGAGGAATGCTTGTATGGTTGTTTTTTTTTTCTTCTTCTTGGGTGAGAGCGTTTTGTCGTTGCGGTGGCTGTTTACACACTTGCGGAGGCTAGTGCATGGGGCGTTTCTGTTTGCGTCTTTGCGATGCCGCCGAGCCGGATGCTAACGGAGATGCGTTCGCGAAAATGTTTTTCGCAAGTCGAGGAGGTGGTTATGCAACGAGTGGATTTTACATGTCGATGTTTGTTTTTGCCGTGTGGGCAGGTGGAGCGAGTTTGTGCTTTGGAATTTGATGAGCGCGTTGTTGAGGAATTAATAGTTATTTGTAAGGAGGATTTTGTTTTGGATTTTCCTATATTTTATAAATTTTGGTTTTGAATATTCTATAAATTTTGGGATTAGAAAATTGTGTTATTCTCGGGTGTGTAGTAAAAAAAATGAAAAAAAAAACATGAAAAAAGTTTTCATCTCATTAGTGTAATAGCGTTGCTCATTTGTAAAATTACAAATGCTTTTAATTTTATCTAAAATACGCCTTATTCTGTTCTACTCTCGAGAAGCCTAATGATAATATACTGCACTTTTATATTTTTTATATTGAATCAATTAAAATGAATGTCCAGTCGTCCAATAAATGCTGATACAAATTTTCCAATAAAAAATTAATAATGTAAACAATATTTAACTTAATTTTTTAGCTAATATTTTTAGCTAATATAGCATGCTGTTTTCGTGTAAACTTCGTCAAAGCCCTTGCGTCATTTCTTGTTATCCCGTACTTATACATCACTTCGAAACTAATTAACCTTCACATTATCTTAGAGACCTAAAATTATAAAGCTATTTCACTCAAGAAGAAATCTTATGGTTCGTTTTGCTCATTCTTCGTCATGTCATTAGATCATATCGCATTGAACTGCGCCCACAATGCGTTTTAAAACTTTATATGCCCTGACGCATAGACGGAAAGCAGATATTAAATATAAGAATAGGTGCTTAATTCTTGTAGAGTAAAAGTCATCATCAAAAATAAAATAAGATATTTTTCTTATTAATAAGCTTTATTAACTTCATAAAGTAAGATGTATTATTAATGCAAAATAATTGTATTTATTAAAAATTATACAAGAAAATACAAAAATGTTAATTTTACGTCTAGGAATTTATAGTACTAATCTTATTACGAATAGCTGAAGATGAAATTCAAAAATTAGAAAAGGTGACCCAATTTCATGTAATATCAAACTATATGACTCGTCTAGAATTGCTTAAATTTTGTATCCGTATAGCCTCGGGCGAATTCCAGTTTCCGAGACTTGCTGTATGAGTCATAACAAAAAAGAAACGTTTTGATACAGCGAATTTAACAGTCTTAAATCATCATTGAATCTACTGTCAAAATCAATTGTAACAAATGGTTTTAAATAAGGATGCATTTGCTACATGGAGAAATGCAGTCTCATAAAAACTAATAGCATAAATTTTAAGTTGTTCCGGTGAAAATTATTTTATATTTATACAGATAACAATCATTTTTACTTTCATGAATGTTTGATGAAAATTAAGTTTAGGGTTTAAGTTAAACTATCATTTGCATATTTTATGACTCAGAACTAGAGTAGATTTTAGGATTATTTTATGAGGGAATTCACTCCGTTAGCTTATGTATCCAACAATTATGTAAAATTTTAGTTTTATTTTCATACAGTTGAACTTAAAAGTGTACTTAAATAAATTAATTTAATTTCTTTAACGAATATTTGATTCGTGGATATACCTTTATGAAAAATGTAATAGAATAACAGTAGGAGAATATTTGTTAAAAGTACTTTTTTGTTTACTTCGTTTATTTTGTTTGTAGAATAAAAGTGTGAGCATTGATAAATACGATTCAAAGTAAAGTTGTAAAATTTTCCAACTGTTCTTCTTCTACTCCTATATAAAAACATTGGTTATTCTTGCGAAAACATTCGCTACTGTATATTACAAATTTATTCATTGCCCTGTGTCAGCTAAGAAAATCGATAAAGAAGCAATACTTTTTGCTATTTCTACGAATATTTTTTGCTTTTTTTTCACAACTTGACTGTAATTTTCAGCGACCTTCAAATGAACCTACTATTTATTCAACACGTTAATATTTAATGAAGCTTTTGCTGCACCTAAGAAATATTCTAGCTGAATTATGAACAGCTGAATTTTTTAGAGAATTATGTTAAATAATTTTGTTACTTTTATAATTTCTTGGGTAAAGGGGATCTCGAAAACCAATTTTCGAAAAATCAAAACTTTATTACTATTACAAAAATATTAACAAACTATTTGATATTAAAAACATATAAAATCAGAAACTAAAATAAAATGTTTTCGGTACTATATTTATATAATTACACCCAGAGATTGTAGCATTTATACGCATATTCACATCAAAATCTTCCTTATAAATCCTACCCACCGCCAACTACACCATCTCACTCCCAAAACCACACCCTCCACCCAAACCACCCCAAACAATCCACACAAACTAACCAGCAACCAAATCTTAAAATTTCAGGATCCGTCCGCAAGTGGCGCGCGAGGTGATCGACATGTGTCGCATCTGCACCCAGGTGCCGCCGGGCGAGCCCCAGGTCTTTCTCGGCCCCGACAAGGCCTTCACCTACGACTACGTCTTCGACACGAGCTCGGACCAGTGCAGCATCTACGAGACCTGCGTGGCCCAGCTCGTCGAGGGCGCGCTGGACGGCTACAATGCCACGGTGCTGGCCTACGGGCAGACCGGCTCCGGCAAGACCTACACAATGGGCACGGGATTCGATGTGGAGATCGATGAACATGTTGTGGGCATTATACCGAGGGCGATCAAGCATCTTTTCGATGGCATCGCGGAGAAGCAGGCGAGAGCTCGGGAAAGAGCGCAGATGCCACCTGAATTTAAGGTGTGTTTTTGTTGTTATTTTTTGGTTGTTGAAGAAATGTATTATGATATATTCAAATGGAGGAAAAATTTCAAGTCAATGTTTGAAACCGAAATTTTTTATACACTAACGAAATTTTCAGTTATGTAAGTCAACTAATAAATTTTGTTCAAATAATGCTATTATTCGACACTTTGAAATATTGACTTTACATTTTGTATACGTCGCAATAGATTTTTTTAATAGTCAAAGAACTATTGCATCCTGGTAAATAGCGAAGAATTCTTTTCTAAATGAAGAAGTGGTTATATAGTGTAAACTACGTCAAAGCCAACTTGAATAAGAGAAAAGTTTAGGAAAATAACTATTTGATCGTTTTTCTTGCCCGAGTGGGAGGTCTATCTTAATGACTGTATTAATTTGAATAATACGTTGATTAAACAATCATCATGATGTAAAACTAGCTTTTACTCGAATTTTAATTCGGACCGGTTTAACGAGTTTCGAGTAAATATTGCATCCGCCTTTTTTTCTGAATTGGTACATTCAATTCAATTTTACTTTTCATCGAAAAAAACAGTTTAGTATGCGATAATAATAAAAAATAAATTAATTGTCACTTAAAAAAAAAAATCAGAACATTTAAAAAGTTGCCCACGCAGCGATAAATTATCGGTAACGTCGCCGCGTCGTCATCGACGGAATGTGGAAATGTCTGCTTTTGCATTTTTTTTTATGATATCCGTAAAGGATAAAGTTAACTTTTTATAGCTTGAATCACATTTCCACAGTCTCGATAACAAAACTGCTTAAATAATCAAACTTTTAAACGATCAATACACGTACCCCCACCCCCCCAAAAAAACCAGAATCCTTATCGATTTCTCACTTACTTCAATCGAACCTCTCACAAAATACAATTCACCTCAACAGTTACACGTAACTGTCCTGTAATTCGCACCGTTACAACCAAACCGAAAAAAAACACCTCCCAACAGCGCGACACGAAATATCTAGCAGCCGGCCGCCTATCTCAATTAGGCCTATGGAATTACCTCTTTACGCACCCGTAATTACCCGCGTTCGAAATGGAGTGTGACGCGCGCGTTCCCCGACGAAACTGGATCAAGAGCCGAGCGCTCGTGTAACCGAATCCCCACGTATACGCGCATAACTTTAAGGGAGATCGGAGACATCCTAGACACCCCGAGCCATGCGATACGCGCCGAGTCGCTGTGCACTTTGCGATTTTGCGAAACGGCGACGCGTGGGAATCGACTCGCGGCTCGTCATGGTCCAAGGTTCCCTTCAAGGTATACGAGGGGAATGATGGATGCCAGCGATGCTTACGGAGTTCCGGAAAAATGAAATTTATATGTTTTGGTGCTTGACGCGTTGTGCAATTTTTTTCTTTGCCGAGTGTGGAAGGGCGTTGACGTAGGTTGGCTGTATGGATTTTTGGGAGGAATGAGACGTGCTACTTTTTCTGCTTTGGGTTATTCGATTGTTTTGAATTTAAAATTTTCTTTCATTTTCGTCTTTATTCTCGTGGAATGTGTTTTCTCAATTCTTGATTGAGAATTGAGAAAACACATTCCTAGTCTGCTACTAATATGGTGCAGAATCCGTATGCGTAGTGTACGTCTTACCTCTTTTCATAAGGTCGTTTCCGCTGAAATATATGTTAAGCGTATACAAATACGAATTTGACTAGACAAACTATTTTACATCACTGCTATTGTCTATAAACGAGTTATTATTTAAATTAAATGCAGAAATGGTAGGGAAAGCTGTTTACGCAATAGAGAAAAATGCTTACGTACACGTAAACTTGAGATATTTCAAAAAAATATCTGTTTTCCTACTCCTTTCTTAGTTATTTAAACAAACAAATAAATCAAGCATTCTTTTTGTTCACGTGAAATGACATATGCAAAATTCTAGATAATGCTATGCAGGAACACGTACAAATTCATTCACAACTTCTTATGCAAATAAAGCAAAATAAAAAAATCTCGTCTGATTTATTTATTTTCGTGCTTAAAAGAGAGTGGGCATTACTATTTTTTTTATTTAATACTATCTTAACTCAAAACTATTCAATGATAATCTTAAAAGAATTACGATAGTAGAATATTCAAAAATAAATTATATATTTTATTTCTTATTTTATTTTAATAGTATCAATCCCTCCCATTTCCACCACACTCTTATCTAACCAGCATCTCGTCTTTCTTCCCAGGTCACCTGCCAGTTCCTCGAGCTCTACAACGAGGACCTCAAAGACCTCCTGGAGCCCGGCGGTCCCCGCGGCGGCGCCCGCATCCACGAGGACACGACCGGCAACATCCACCTGGCCGGCGTCGAGTCGCGCGTCGTCACCAGTCCCCAGGAGGCCCTCGAGTACCTTCGCCTAGGCGCTCTATCCCGCACGACCGGCTCCACCCAGATGAACACCCAGTCGTCGCGCTCCCACGCTATTTTCACGCTCCACGTGAAGCAGCAGCGCTGCATCAGGGTCGAGGATCCGGACGCCGACGTGGACACCACCAATTCCATGGTCACCGACAGCGAGTTCGAGACGCTCACCGCCAAGTTTCACTTTGTTGATCTGGCGGGCTCGGAGAGGCTTAAGAGGACTGGAGCTACGGGGGATAGGGCCAAGGAGGGGATTTCTATAAATTGCGGACTGGTGAGTTGTGTTGGGTGGTCTTGGGTGGGGAGATGGATTTAGAGATTTTTTTTAAATGGATTTGTGATCGTGTGGATTAGGGAAAAAGTAAATATCGTACACTTATTTTATAAATTTTATTTTTTTTTGAATTTAAGATATTTTGGTATAATAACAATACAACAAAAATTATCGTTTTCTAAAATCATTTAATAGCAATACTTTTTTATATAAACATTTTATAAAAATTCTTGACAGATTCACAAAAAATAGTTTAAAAGAATGTCGCACAAAGTTATTAAAAAACAGTAGTTTAAAAATTAAATATAAATTTTTCGTAAAATAAATAATTCATTCTCTATAGAAACGTAAACCACAGTTAATCCGTTATTAATTTATCGTAACGATACATACAAAGACACTCGCAAAGGCAATTGTTTAGGATAATTTTCTCAGGCCCATTATGAAAGCGTGCATCACCATCGCGGCGATTCCTAGAAAAATCGCATACAACCAGATGATTATCTATCGCGATTTGCATTTAAACACTCCGGCTCCTGGCATGAAAAATTCATAAAGGAAATCGTCCGTTTGGTATGCTCCGCTCGAGTGAGAAGCTCCTCAAGCAGCAGAGCCTCGAATCATAAATTCGTCTCTCATTACTGTATATAAGAATGGTGCTGCACCGTTTTCACCAAATACGCGGCGCCTCTACCCTCATTAAAATGTCCCACCTCGGCTCTGTGACGCGCCCGAATTATCAATTATCATGCACGCTCATAACGATTGTTCGCAGCTGGCTCTGGGCAACGTAATATCGGCCCTGGGCGACAAGACGAAGAAGGCTCTCCACGTGCCTTATCGGGACTCGAAGCTGACGAGGCTGCTGCAGGACTCGCTCGGGGGCAACAGCCAAACCTGCATGATTGCCTGCGTGTCGCCGAGCGATCGCGATTTCATGGAGACGCTGAGCACACTTAAGTACGCCAATCGAGCGAGGAACATCAAGAACAAGGTCACCATCAACCAGGATAAGAGCTCGAGGACCATCGCCTCGCTGCGGAGGGAGATTCAGCAGCTGCAGATGGAGTTGCTGGAATATAGACAAGGTATGCTGTGTATATACAGGTTTTTATCTTATTTAATTAGGAATGACGTAGATAAGCGCTATACAATGTTTAACAGGCAATACGGAAGGTTTTCGATGGAGATGTATAGCGGTATAATTAAATTTGCAATTCATTGATTTGTATTGAATGGCTGCGATTCAAATCAGATTCATTTTAATCAGAAAGATAATGCGATTCTTTTACAAGCTGGACTTCGTAGATTGATAAATTTGAGATTCATTTTTAAATTCTAATTTACTAAAGAAAATAACTTCCGATTCATTTTCCAACTTTATGAAATTCATAAAATTTAACTTTTTTTTACCCAAGTATATCAAGAGCATTAAAAACCAGTTTAAAAAGTCCCTTACCGCTATATAGCACCAGCCGCGCTCACAGTCCAGGCTTCTTCGTTAGACTATTAATCAGTTTCGCCAACCTCGGCGTGCAATTCCTGATAAAGCTCTCATAACTTTCCGTCGCGACAACATCGTTAATTCGATTCTCGAGAAACTCCATGGCTCTTTTCACCAGCTCGAACGCTCCGTGCTCCTCGGCAAGCGTCAGTCTCTCGCACACATTATGAACACACAAAGTCTCCAAGAGATACTTTTCGCACCTGGCCTTCAGTCCTGCCAGCTCATACTTATCCGCCGCCTTCAGCAGCTTCTCAGCCAAATTTTCCAGATTCTCGGCTTTGCCAGCGTAGACGAAGCACAAGAGTTGAGCCATCGTTTCGGCGTCTAAATCTGTGAGCATGATCGTGCTGTCCTGCTGTAGCTGTTCAAAAATCCTGGCGAACACGGGACTGCGCATCGCTAGGATATTCCTGTGGACGGAAAACTGCCTGTTGCCCACGATTATCCTCAGGTCGCTGTATTTGGGTTCATGGAGGAGCCGTTCGTACTCGTCGAGCTCTCTGAGCCGGGTCATCGGCGCGTCACAGATGTCCGGCGTGAAGCTCTCGGCTACCGAGCAGTGGAAGTACACACACAGCTGGAGCACCAGTTTCTTGTCTCTGAGCAGCAACTTCTGCCGCTTGTCCCAGAGTAGATCTCTGCTAATAAAGTTACCGAAAACTACGTGACGAGAGTCGGAGAGATATAGCATTTGCTCTTTGTGCATGGTTAGTGAGTTCGCGTCGTTTAGAATGGAAACGGACACGCAGGCTTGGCGATAGCTTGAATTGATGCAGAGGACTTCAACGCTGACGAAGTGCTCGTTTTCTTCGTTGAAGCCATATGGGTAGACGGTGACGAGCCAGGTTTCTTCGGGATCGTCGAGGAATATCGGCTTTGAAATTTTTACTGGCTCTTCCCGCTGGTCGGGTCGTTGATAGATACGGAAATTCTCGTGCACATCCCAACGGAAGTTGAATTCTTCCGTTTCAATAATTACCGTGCCTTTTTCTCGAGTGACGGACATTTTCTTTTCAATGTAATGTTGATTTTTTAGTTTCGATTTAATTATTCCAATTAAATTATGGAGATATTATTGCACTAAATGTGAGCCAAGTATTTTTCAATCCTCCGGTGTTAGTTAAGCACTGAAGTCTTGAATGTGAGTGCCGAGAACTGTTGTCAGTTATTTATCAACTATATTATTCTACTTGACGATGACTGTTTATGTTACCCGTGATTTGTAAACACAATATTATCAAACGAATCTTAAATATTTATTCCATCGAATCTTATGCCCAATTAAATTCATAAAGTAATACACATTATTAAAATCATAGATTATTTAAAAATTCTCCATTTAACTTATTGGAATAAAAATATAATTTTTACATTTCGTTAGATTTTTTAATTCCGCCCAAATTCCATATAACTACCCCTCAACACCAAATCCACAAACATAAATGAATTTTCCTAACTTCGTTCTACCAATCAATCCTACATCGTCTCTGGGCCCGCAGGTAAACGAGTGGTCGGCGAAGACGGCATGAACGACGCCTGGCACGAGAACCAGATGTTGAACAGCGAACTACAGAGTCTACGTACCCGTGTGAAGGCCCTGTCGGAGACCGTAGATGCCCTCACAGCCAAGAACTCGCTGCTGCTCGCGGAGAAGGCCGCGGGCCAGTGGATGTCGTCGGGCGCTGCTGCAGCTGCCGGTGGCGACGTTACTGGTCTCGTGCAGGGATACCTCCAGGAGATCGAGGAGCTGAGGGCCAGGCTGCTGGAGGCCGAGGCGCTCTATCAGCAGCTCAAGAAGCGGCAGATGCATGTGAGATTTGATGAAATAAGAATTTTTTGAAGAATATAAGTAGATAAGAGAGAAAAATTAGTATAAATTTTAGTTGGAGAAAAAATTTAGATTAACGTACCGCAGACTATCGCCCGTTTTATTTTTAGATAAGTGAAAAATGTTGCTTATTTATGACAAAATTGTGTGATACAATATCGCAGTTTATAATTTTGTCGTTGATAAGTAAATTGACCCTATTTATGTAGAAAAATTAATTAAAAAGTTAATTACAATACCTTTACCTTACCAAATTTGTTATTGCATAGCAATCGTTTGGATTAGACAGCCAACTTGAAAGTCTACAGGTAGGCTTTTAAAAAAAAGCACTCATATAGACCAATGCAACAATAGATCCTATAAATGTTATTTTTCAACTTTATGTACTCGTAGATTATACATTCAATTACATAACTTTTATTTTTATATCACTTATTAAAACATAATTTGATCAAATATACAATGTAAAAACCCCTTTTACACACTTGCAAATTTAAAATTCCTATATAGTAAATCAATTTTCACCATATACATATCTGATTTTAGTTTATTTTCTTTTATAACACCTTCAGCATAATTTAGAAACCCGTTTAATCCATCAAGCAACCTTATAATTGCTCAATCAAACTTTTTGCATCTTTTAAAATTGATTAATCATTTCTGTCACTCAGTACTCAATGTCATTGCATTTTATGTAATCTACAGATGAACGCGGCCAGTAATCCTTATGCGTGCGGAGATAACATGTCGCACGTTTTACATAATGACCCTTCCTCGGTATTACTGGATGCCAAAAAAGAGCTACAGAAGGAAAAGGCACTCCTAGCTAGCCTCAAGAATCAACAAGCACAAAATTCAAATATTAGTAGTAGGGACGGTGACGACGGAGACATGGACGATACAGAAAACGGCCAGGAGTCAATGAGCGAAGATGAATCCGACGATGACTCCGATCGAAAAGGTATGTACATTTTATATATTATTATTAGATTATTAAAGCATTTTCAAAAATCTTGTAATTCGTAAATTAGTGGATCAATGACGTTTTAGTAATTAGTTTTTAAAATCTTTCGTTCTATTACGGACGTGTGTTACTTAACGGAGTGTAAAGAAAAATTCAAACCA
>JAPYZA010007494.1:0-10091 GCA_030522685.1 Eupelmus azureus | reverse complement strand
GACACGAAGAACAGCGACGCAGCGGCGCGTATACACCAGCGCCTGGCTTCGCAGCTTCACACCCTGGCTGGCTCTGCTCTCCTGGTAGTTCCCGATGAGATCGATAGCTTACGTAACGACTCGCGCGCTCCGCGACTGCCTCCCCCTTCGGCCAATCGAACCCATTGATTGGCTTCGTCTCCGCGCCTGCTGGGTATGTAGTATGCTGGATATATGCGTTAGGGCATTGGAGAGAGATGGGGATATTTGCGGTAATTTATTGGTTGGGATATTTTGAGATTGTGGATCGGTTTGTTTATTGAAGTTGAGGATAATGGATGGTTAGGGTGGGTTGGTATTGATTGATGCAGTTGTGATGGGGTTTGAGAATCTGTGGGTATGGTTTGTGTTAGTAGATTGATGGAAGTATTTGAAATGTATGGGAAATGTTTTTGTTATTTTGTTTCGTTTGAGTGTTAGAAAAATTTTGTGGGTATTTATTATGACTGTAGTCTTGAAAGCTTCAACGGGAGAAATTCGTAAAAATGTTCATCGCCTATTGGAATGTTAATTATTGAGTAGATCTTTGAATGCAGCGATTTTGCATATATTCAAAGAGAAAGTTATGCGCGTATAAAATTTATTCAGAGAAAATTGAAAAATAATGTATCTCTGCATTAAGTAAAATGCTGTACGGATTAAAAAATATTTATAACTTTCGATTGATTTACACACTATTATTACTCTACTCATTCCCCCCAAACAAACAAACTAGCAACCACAACTAAATAAACCAACTTCCTACAGCAACACTCACACCAACCCAACTCCCACAGAAACTCGCTCTCCCACCAACAAAAGCATCTCTCTAATCTCTCCCAACCCACATCCACCCGCACTGCAGCCTCGCATTACCATCACACTTCTCTCCGTATGAAGCTCGGTTACTTTTTCCTAAACGCGGCGTCTTCGAGCAGGCCACCTCCTCGCCGTCATCGCAGCCTGGCCGATCAACTCGCCGATCGGCCGACTACGAGAATATTCGTGCGTTTCCGGTGTCTCGTGAAAATGGACATCTAACTCGCGGCGCGCCGTTGCGCCAGTTCTTCTAACGCTTCGTGGAAAACTAAGCGAACGGCGCGCTTGTATATCTACGCGTGGGAGAAGTAGACAGCAAGTTGAGCAACTGGCGAAATTGGGTTTATTGTCATTGGCGCCCGAGCGAGCCGTTTGATTGTGAGTTTTTTAGCCGGGGAGTTATGCAAGCGCGGTAATTGTTGATGGGAATTTTAAACACGGGTTGTAAAACGAGAGCGCGCTTTTAGTGGGGATTCGGGAAGGAGAGCTCGTTAGAATTGTTTATTTTATGGCTGGCGGTGTTAATTTTAAAAAGAGAATGCGTGCACTGGGGAGATGGGGAAAACGGAGCGTTGGAGGAGTGAGGCGTGTGGATATGGGAATGTCTTGTGCGGTTGTTTGTTAGATAAAATTATTTATAGAAAAAACGTGGTAAAAAATCGGTACGGGAGATTTAAGTGCTGGGGATTTGGTGTTTACTGTCTAGGAATTTCCTGAATTTTATTATTATTGGGTATGTTGATGTATGGGTTTCTTATTGAGTTATTTCTTATGTCCCTCTGCATATTTAATTAAATGAGCAAGATGTTTATGGGTTTTAAAGTCTTTTCAATGACTTCAAGGGAAATTTTCATAAGAATTAAATTTTGGGAAAACCGAAGTAAACAGCAGCATAATTCATCGTTTTCACTTGTAATAAAATCAGCTGGTATCGTATAAAAAGTAAACATTTTAAAATGTCCATTTCTCTCATAAAAAATCCCTTCAAATAAAATTTAAATTAATAAATTAAAAGTCCATGCATTTAATTAGTAATAGCAATGCTTTATTAGGTACTATCTAGTTCCTAATCATAGGACCTAACTAAATGTCACAATTACATTAGTAGTAAAAAGGCAATCTCAGGAAGATCATAATTAGAGTCAATTTTCTGATCAACTGTCTATTCGGTTGTATACATTTTTAAACAATAAAGGATAATTAAGCATACACCTCAACCTTTGAATCAAGACAATCTTAAATCATCCCGATCTTAACAAGAAATCATTCCAAACCATCATCTGCACAATCCTACCTGATATCCTGCCGAGCTTGTAACCATACTGGACACGCAGCTTCTGGCCAACGTAACCGCAGGTGTGGGCTCCCAGACTGTGGCCTATGCAGTGCATCCGCTTTGCCTGGACGTAGCCCTTGTCGATGAGCTGCCAGGCCAGACGACCAGCCATTGCACCCACCAGCCTCGTGTTGGCCACCGCTTGGGTGTAGGGTGGTCCGGCACCACCGATCCAGTTCACCACCACGACGTTCGCGTCCTCGCGATCTAGCAATTCTCGCATCATCCGCTAGAATGGTTTTGATGTTAGGGTTTAGTTGGGATTTTTTGGTGAATGGTAATATAAGTTGTAAACGATTTTAATTGTTAGTGTGATTATTGTAGGTCCAAAAATCTCACTGAGATTTTGTACTTGAACTTTGTTTTAGACAGATGTTGAACAATTTAGTACTTACCAGAACCCACGTTTTGTTTCCATTGTCCAAGTATCCGTGAATGATGAAGTAAAGGTTCTCATGTCTCCTCAGAGGTGATCTTCTGATAGTGCTTAGACGGTCAATGATCAGTTCATGCGGATCGTCAATGCGATCACGAGTGTAAAGCATAAAAAGAGGATTGATGCTGTCAGGTTTGGCGGGAAACGTTGAAACAGGCCTACTTCCGCCTGACCACGGCTTGCCAATGTAGAAGCATCCGAAGGGTGGATGACATCTCCACATGTACCATTCTGAAACAGAAGATTAATGGAATGAATTTAAACTATTACTAATTTTTCACGTTTAAAACTATTACTTGAATTACAAAAATATATCAGGGATAAATTCATTTGGTATCTTATAGTCAACCAAAAAAAGAGACCCCTGACAAATACAATCCTTCCTTGAGACGTAGTTACAGGGTTGCCTACTGTACAGGGGCTTTTATGGGGATACAGCTAATTCTATGGTATATGTAAAATGAAAGTAACAAGCAGTTTTTATAAAATTTATTATTTTACAAATGTTATTTAAAAAGTTTTTTCTTTTAAATTTAGTAAAATTAATAGTAATGTTGTTTTTTTAATGATTATAATTTGTTAAACTTACAAAATATAATCGAGGAGAATTTGAATTAACGTATCTTGAATAGCTATAAACTGTAATAACAAACTGAAAAAAAATGATAGTTATCTATCTACAAATGGCTTATTTGTTTATTGGACTCGAGAACAAATCTCGTGCGTAAATATACATGAATTTTTGCGATTTCCAACGCATCACTTGTCAGCTGATTTATTTTGTTTCTCTGCAAGCGTTACAGATTAGCACTAATTATGTCAAACAAATTGTTATTTAACAACTTCTCGAACAATAATAAATCTATTTTGATAGCTATACACGTACATAAATTTTTAACAAATTAGCTTTTGACGTAATGTCTGGGAAAGTTCAAGCAGCATCATTATACATTTTGACCTGCAAAGATAATCGTTCCGAAATAGCAATAACCTTTAGTGCGTCATTAAGTTTTTGTTCTTTGATATTCTCAGCAACTTCGAGAAAATATCATTGTTGCAAAGGCTTGTTTGACGCTTGATAAAATAAATAATTAATTATGTTTTAATAATTAGACTATTGATATACTTGAAAACTAAGTTTTGTTTAAAAGGATGTAGAAATTTTTCGATTTTAAAAAGAATTGCAATATTAACAGGATGAATAGGGATGGTAAATTATTAATTTAATGAACTAGTTAGCGAAGGCAATGTAAATATATAAAAAACATTTAAGATTGAGTATATTATATACTTTTTTATGTATATATTTACTGATAGTACTAATATATAAAGTGAATATCGACGGTCATGCACTGAGAACAACAAAATCATAATTTTTGTAATGTCTTGTATTACGTAGCGCCTCCCGTTCTCTTAACTGAATCCTGTGGTCGTAATGCCATGGAGAAAACATACAGTTGCACTTTAAATTACATACAATCATAAACCACTGTTTTCATGGAATATTTGAACATATCAGATATTGAAACACGGTATCTTAGCAAAAAAATCTCTCCCACTTCCCAACGACCAAATTTAACGACACGCACGAAATTACACCAATAAACCATCAGTTACAATGTATGATACATCAACGCAAACCCAGAGGTAGCTCTGCTTTCTCACGGTTTCCCAGATAACTCCTCTCATCACCACATTATCACCGCAGCTATATTTAGCTCCAAAAGAAAAGGACGCGCCACTTATCTATACAACAATTCAATACAATTTCCTCCAGCCGATAAAGCCCCGGTGCTCTTTCAGAATTGAAAATAGCCGAAACACCGATGACTCTCAAACGCGAAATTCACACGCAGATATACATTAAGCAACGCTCCACATATCCACAACGAATCGAACGCCGTCAGCACTGGTGCAATAACCGCTTATCACCTGTTGCAGAATTACGTCGCTAAACGCCACGTGCGATTTAAAATCGCGATATTCCCAAGCTTACGCGCTGCATATATACACAGGCTGACCGGCATTCGGGCACGGATGAACGATTCTTCTAGCACGTGGTTATCGAGGCGCTTGGGACGATAGCGAGAGTCTTTTTATTTTTATTTTTCTTGGAGAAGCTGCAGGCGCTATCAGTTCCTTGAAAGTTTACGGAGCGCGTGTTGTGTCTTCATCTTGGGTGGATGATTGATTATCGTGTTGAGCAGCGCCAGCACGTGACGTCGGCGAGCTCGTCGTGGCTCCAGCGTGCGCTCGATTTCGCGCGCTTTTTCGCGTTTAGTGACGGGGAGGAGATAGTTCGATTTTAAACGTTGGAATTTTGATAGAGATGGAATGTAGTTACAGCGATGCTTTTTCAGATTTTTTTACTGAACGTCGTGTTTAAATTGATTGAAAGTGCAGTCGGAACAGTTGTAAAAATTGTTTTAAATATTTAATTTGTATAAAGTTTTGGCTTTCAATCCAACATTTTATCTGGCAAATTTATTTTACTGGAAACAAAGCTTCTAGTTCATTCAAATTCATTCAAATGTATTGAAACTAAAATTTTTTACAATTGCATTAATTTTGTATTAAATTTAATTCAAACGTACATACAAATTAATTTACTCGTTATTTTAAATTTAATGTGTATATCTTTTACAGTATACGTAGAAAATAAAAGTATAATTACATTTTCTTATAAATATATTGAAATTAAATGTTAATTTGAATGTACCTCTTTTATAACTAATAATTGAAATTTTCCTAATTTAAATTTAAATTAAAATTAAATTAAAATTTTTCGATACAACCATCTGTTTAAAGGACTACTCATGATGTGGTAAGATACAAGCAGGGTGATTCACTGTACAATAGCTAAAATGGGTATATTTCCAAGTACGTACCATGAATTGCAATGCGGCCTCCATAACCATAAGTGTAAAGAGCTTATTATGTGACTAATTTTGTACACTATTAAATGTTTTGATGTTAAATTTAATGTATCCGTACATAAGCAAAAATAACCAATATAAACACGGCTCGATCTATGATCTATTCGTTACATTTAGAGTAAAATCTACCACACTTTTATATGAGGTATACATTCGAAAAAATATTTTCACCCGTAAGTATGTATATATGTATTGAGATTAATGTAATTTTGCTTGATATGCTGGTACGTATACAAACAATTATGTTTCCAGTACTTATACATTAAATTTATAATGATCAATTTAACAGTGTTATAACAGATTTTTTAATTAAATTATATTATTAAACATAACAAATGTATGAACAACTAAATTTATAATTTTATCCCTTACACCTGTGGTAAAATCAACAGCGTTACCAATTTAGATACACATCCGAAAAATATCTATTCCAAGGAGTATATAAATTAAAAAATAGATAAAAATCAGATTTTCCGGTAATTTTACAGCAAAACGCACTGCGATTTACTTCACAGTTTATCATTTTCTCACTGTCTAAAAGTACACACCTTCATCGTATTCGTTGTTCTCCTCGTTAGCTTGCGTCGTCGTAGTGATCGCTCGATCTCTCCTCTTAGGGTTCCTGCTCTCTCCGCTAACGATCAGACATCCCACAAAGATCAGCACGATCAACTTATCGTTCATCATCATTTTCATAACTCCCCACACTTATCCTTCCACTAAAAACAAAATCCCACTTCACACCAACAACAGCCGCAAATCCACCACTCCCGAAAAACCGATCTCCTCTTCCTACCAGCAAGCTCCTCTCGCCGCCAGACGTTCCCTCGTCTGAATATCAGCTTTACGGACCTCGCCGAGAAGCGCAGACCGGCGCGCTCCGTCAGGCCGTCGGAGATAGCGCCGCGGCGAATGAAAAATCGATTGACGCAAGTCACGCTTATATACCGCGGCCCCAGACGCAGACGGACTGGCCGCGCACGATAGTGACAATGAGACTGGCCGCAGCTCCGAGCGCGTCTTATTCTGGAGGCGCGGGCGATAAAAAAACGCGAGCGGATGGGGAAGGAAAAATCGGCGCTCTGGCGCTTACCCAGCACTGCGCGCGAGCTTGCGAAACCGGCAGTCTCTATATGCCAGCGTTTTGCAACTGACTGCCTATGCGAGTGCGTACGTACACATAAGCGCGTCGTTTCTTCGATTGCGCTGCGAGCGGCGCGCGTTTATGTATATATAGGCAAGGATACGTTGCGATGGCTATCGGTTGGCTTCACGGCACATAGAGCCGGCCGGCCGAGCGATAAGAGAGCGGATTTTCGGACGGGGGTCCGAGGAAAAAAGAGCGACGATAAGATTACTTTTTCCACCGCCGCTCCAGCGTCATCTTACCGAGAGATATCGAGCCTCTCGGATATAGACTCTCGAGTTTCGGGGAGCAAGGATGTATGTACCGATCTACAAGGCGCGCAAGTTCAAGGCCGTATATGTTAGAACGCTTAGCTTCCGCGTACATCGGAGCCTCGCCGTGGACTACTACAAGAGTGGAGTTGGCCGAACGAGCTGCAAGGCTGGTTATATACTCGGGCTTTTTTTTCTTCTCGCGCAATTCCCGCGCATCGAGATAAGCGGGGGGTCGCTGAAACAATTAATCGCTTCCAGCTAAGAGGCCGTCACGGTTCAAAGTGGGACCGCCGCGCCTTTTTCTGCCTGAGCGCGTTCGTTTTTCCGAGAACGGCCAGCAGTAGCGCGGAGACGAGCCTCTTTTTCTCTGGCCGCTTATTCGTGCAGGAACGCGAGACGCGATGCCAGCGAGCCGATAAAACGATTGAGGCTGATCAACGGGGGCATTCATGAGGCGAGGTCGATGCCTATCGGTAGCGAGGCGGTTAAAGAGGGATTTTTTGCTTTTTGATGGTTTTTTGTTTGGATGGTGGATGTGGGTGGGAGTGGGAGTGTGGGATGGTTGGGGAGTGAGGTTTTTGGGTTTTTTTTTATGGGGGGTGTTATGAGGGTTGGTTTTGGAATGGGGTTTAGGGGGAAGGGATTTTTGAGGGGTTTAGATAAATTTGCGGTGATTTTGCGTAGGGATGTTGGATGATTTTGTTTAAAGCGGGTTAGAATATATTTTAATAGAGTATTGTTTTACAACGTCACAGAAATGGCATCAATTAAGTCGCATTTAGAATTTTTTGGTATCTAGGTTAAACGTGGAAAAAATAATTTTCTTTAAATTACAAATTACTTAATAATTTGGACAAGTACAATAGCGATAATATTTTAGGATGAAAGATACTACTTAATATTCATTAAGTCTGAAACATACTGAAGATTTAAAACGGATAAACAATATATTCTCAATATTAAACTTTTCAGATATTTAAAACTAAATACTAAATACTGCTTTTTAATTTATTTAGATTTTGCGCAATTAACATATAATTATTAAACTAAAGTTCTTTTTTACTTTTAGAGTTTCAAAAATTAAGTTTCTTTTACTTATATGACTTACATTTTATTTTAATTATAGTGACTTTTGATAAGACATTCGTACTAACAGTATATAATTTTGAAAAATTGTTTTAAATTCTGCTACTATTTAAAGATATTTTGTCGAGCGTAGCAAATAACATTGGTAAAAAATCTCTTGGTAATCTAACTTTGATAAGTTTGCTAAAAACTGACTTAAAAATCGGTATTGTTGCATCATTCTAAAATGCAATGGTAAATATGTTTCTAACAAAATATTACACATGTCTAAGAAAAAGACATTTATAAAAACTCTTGTTAAATAATCAAATTTGTATTAGAATTTATTATAGCTTAATTAGTCAATCCAAAATCATTGATAATTGTAAGTAATATTTTGTAATCTTCTTTGCAAAAATATATAGTTTAGTTGTATTCAAATTATACTATACATATAGTTATAGATTCCATACTTTTTTGCCGGTATATACTATAAACATATTATTATAATTTAATAATTATATGTGAATTTTTCAGTGTAAACTCTTTTTTTATAGTACAAATAAAGAAATACAAGTCAGTTAGAAGATATATAAAAAGACATATATATATCAATTAAATTGAATGTATAACAACGGTTGAGATTTCACATACAGCAATACAATTGCAAGATGAGAGTGGTATTCAAAAAAGCTCAAGATGCAAAACCTACACGATGTCGTAAGCTCTTCGAACAAGTCCAAATGGTAAGTTTTTATAAATATTAAATAATCAAGGTACAAATATCGAACTATATTTTATACCGCGAGAAACAAAATATGACATCCTTCTAATAAAATGAGGTAGAAGATAGTAGACTATATTATTTTCTAATTGGTAAAAAAGAGAGCAATTATTAGAGTCCTTTTTCTTTTTACATATACTGATTTGTGATCTATAGATAATCTATACAAGTATACTTGTAAAAAAAGAAATAGAATATTTTAAATTACTTAAAAATATTTTAAGAAGAGTAAAATTATAAGATTTTTAATGTTAATTTTATTACACGTGTGACTATTACAATTGTAGACATAACTACTAATGAATTTAACTTCATAGTACTTTAACACTGTTCCTAACATTTGGTGATTATAATATTTTAATTTTTTAAATAAAAAAATTATTTACAATATTTTACTTTTTATTATTTGAACAATTATGCATTAAGTGATACATTAAAGTAATCAAATATTGTTTGGTCTAGCTACATGGTTTAATAGCATATTTTCGTAATATCTATATACATTTTTATCACTTTTTTGTCCGTCTGCTCTTCTATCTTTATCATGTTCCTAGGAGAAGTGTCACCGAAAATGAAGTCATTTTCAAACGAATGATTAAGTAAATCAAATGACAAATATATTGTATTACACAAATAAACATAGATTAAATTTCTAAGAAAAAGATGGGATACTCTGGATTATTCGGTGTAGTTTTTCGTTAGTTTAATTTGCACTTTTTGTAATGTGCAATTTTTGTGCTAGATTAAATTTTTGGAAAGCTTATCATTCTATTCATCTATTATAAGACAGCGATTCATTTGTTTCGAATACTTGCCGCGAAATATCAGAGATGTCATTTCATTTTATCTTTTACCAACGGAAATAGTACATTGTGCAACTAGGGAGAAAATATTTGCCTACCAATGTATTTTTTTTGACAAAGGACACTCGTTAGTGATTACCTATTTACTCCCATGTTGTAAATCCTACTTTTCGCAATAGCGGACCGAAAGTGCCAACTTCCCGTCCTAACCTCAAACAGAACGTTGGTAATTTCGGCCTCGCTGTAGCGAAAAATAGTATTCGCACCACGGGAGGTAAAATGATAATCCCATAGCACATGTTTGCACAATTTACATGTGCTATGGGCTCACCAATTCTTTACCTCCCTAGATGCGTAATGTACTATTTCACCCTAACCACCTAAAAAGTTCAGTTTATGGACCTCTCCAGTGGGAGTAAAAGTTGATTTTATTCCCGCAAAAATTTTATTCCCGCTAGTTTCGTTTTATTCCCCTAGTTACTTTTGTATTCCC
>JAPYZA010007492.1:460-13131 GCA_030522685.1 Eupelmus azureus | reverse complement strand
TTTTCTTATTAAATTTAAACAAACTAAAAAAAGCTTTACTCTTTTCTTTCTATCATTTAGAATATGAAATACTGAATGAACGTGTTGGAGTGGATTTCTTTTATAGAAAGAATACATTAGCCCAATCTTAATGGAATTTATCGCGTGTCAACGTACATGTATCGAACTTTATCGCTGCGGACGGAAAAAATGAAATAATGATTGAATAATATCTCACATGTCAGAAATGTATTATCTATTTATTGATTTATAATTTTACTATATATTTACCTTTGTAGCAATAATTATAAACTTTCATTATCAGATTCAGTTAGATTTTTTTAGAAACCTTAATTAGATTTTTCCTAAAACACTTTTTCTTCCTAGATAAAATATATAGTATACTAAGAATCGTTTCCATTAAAACCGCGTTTACACTTTAAAAACGGCATTAAACTCTTTTCTTCCTTACTAGAGCGCAACGTTAAAAGTCTGCCACTTTCTGTTGGTTTCAACATACACTGTGAAAAATAATATTTTTAAGCACGAGTGGCTTTTTGCTACGCAAAGTGTCAATTTTAAATTTATTGTTTTTGTTCATGCTCTAATAGAAGTTGGCTCTAAAAGAACATTCTTTGTTACCTCACTTTTTCATTCTAAAGTTTTAATTTTTCATTTCCAAACGTCCTTGATATCCAAAAATATTTCAATCAATAAATATTTGGACATTTGCTTCAAATTTTATGCATGGAAATTTACTGAAAAAATTCTACTCTGACATATTATAATTCATTAAACGATGTATATATTTTTTAAATTCAATACGTTATCGCGCTCTACATTTTGACAGCATAATAATATTTTACAATATTAATGTTCTCCTATGTAGCCTAGAATACTTTCAACTGCATGTCTCAAACAAATGAATATTTAATCGCGGTATAAAAGTTGCGTATCTCGCGTAAAAACATGAATATTGCTAGCATTTAAATGCAACAGCGATGCTTAATCATAGTTTGTAATCGATAAATTAGCCGTAATAGATAGTGCATTAAAACTAATTACAAAATAAATCGATAATGTATGACGAGAAGGCTGAACTACTTCAAAATCAATACAAACATTGGACTTGTACATACGTACTACCTTGACAACGTATATACTTATTCAACCGTCACAATCGTAAAAATAAACAGAATTTAAAATTATGAAAGCATCAACACTGTGTGCCAATGTTTGAAATAAAAGTCAACAGTGACAGGCCGTTTTCCTTCTTTAAAGTGAATTTTGAAACTCGAGTCAACTTTAAACCCAACAAGTGACACTATCAAATAAACCCAGCAAAAACATCTCATTTACCGTAACATTTCCTATAAATACAAAGCTCCAAGTTCCACTAATCAAACCACCCCAAACTGTCAAACCCCAAGCTGCCAACTTCCCCGTTCCCAACACCAACCTCGCTATTTCCGCTGTTCACCGCCTGGGCGAATATATAAAAGCGTCCCTCTCGAACCGCAAAAATCAGCACCCCCGTTTGTCTGCGCCCGCGAAACGGGAAATGACTAACCGCTCGGCGGCGCGAGCCTAAATATAAACCTCGCCGCGCTCGCTGCAAAAATCCGCAGGCCCGATGATCCCCGGATGAAACATCCGCACGCGCGCGCATCGATTGATTCCTCCGCAATCCCCGACTGTACATACACAAAATCAGTCCTCGACGTCGAAAAAAACGACGTTCCAAGAAACCAACCCCCCTACTATCCTTCCCGCGTATCTGCCTTATTCCTCGCTGAGGGTTAAGAGAATAGCTGTAACTGTCAGGTATAGTTACATACACATGCAGCGAGAGTATATAAAAGAGAGAGAGAGAGAGAGTGTGGCAGACGACGCGCCGTGTCCGCGTGCTGCTGCTCCTCTCCCCTCCCAGCCCGAGCTCTTTAATACTGCATGCTCTCTCTCTCTCCCGCTCTGTCGCCCTTGCGGATATATCCACCGGATCTGGCGCGCGCGCGCGAAAAGGGCGGCGTTGACGCGCTTCGGGGCAAGGTTAGAATATATTCAAAAGCCAGCGCAGAGCCGTTAACTGCAGCCCCGTTCAAAGCCGGAGCTTGTGCCACGAGCTTTAAAATCGCGCTCGGCGACAAGACGTGATTATATGTGCGAATACACGCGTAGTTATGGAAAAGAGGGAGAGAAGCCTGACTCACCTCCTCGCGTGGACGTCTGTCTCTCGGCGTGTATATGTGCAGCTCTCGCTCTCTCCCCCGGCGCGTGTGCCTGTGTCCTCCTCTCCTTAAGCTTCTGTCGCGGCTCTCCTCCGCGGCTCTCTACGATAACACAGACACACACACACACACGCGCACAGAAACACGCGCGCACACACTGGCTGCTTTTCGCGCGATTTCTTATCTATGAGAGAGAGAGAGAGAGATAGTGTCGGGGAGCGCTAAGCCGGCGGCATCCTACACTTCTTCTCTCTCTCTCAGCGCGCGCGTTTTAGTCCTCGCCGAGAGCAGCACACACTGCGCGCCGCGGGATCGACTAGGTGCGGATCACCACCACCACTCTCTCACAGAGAGCTCTCCAGACTCTCTCTCGCGCGCGCGCACGTATAGATCCGCGCGCGCGGACCGCGCAGCAGCTGAGAGACGGAGATGGAGATAGGGAGAGAGCTGGCTCTCTTCTCTCAGTGTCGTGGAGCAGCAGCAGCAGCCGCCGCGGCCATACCGTCTGGCGGCGCGACGCGGACTGCCGTCTAGCTGCCGAGCCGGGAACTAGCCCGGCACAGACACACGCCGCGCGCCAGCAGTACAGACGCGTGGCAAAGTTTATATGGGTAGCGCGCCGACGTTGCTCCTTGGGACACCTCCTGCGTGTGGACGCGTATGTTGTTATACTTATACACACGTGCGCCGCTTGGGGGAGTTTGGGGGGTGAGGGTAGGTGGATGGTTATAAGGGCTGAAGGGATAAGGGCGAGGGGGGGGTGGTGTGTTGCTGCGTGTGCGGGTTGTGGGAGTAGGTTGGGTGGGCGCTGGCGATGTAATGGAGCGGATGTGTGTAAGCGGGTTGGATTTTGCGCGAGGGGCGATGGGATAGGGGGGTTTTAAATTTGTTTGGTGGGTTTGGTGATTGGTTGACGAGTGTTGGTGGCTTTTACGTTGGGGCTTTTGGCTTCTCGAATGTTTTGAATTTGTTCGTTTGTAGAGCGGGATGCGGGAATAGAATGTGTTAAATATTTTTTTGTAATGTGGATTTGGTTTCAATTTTACCCCTATGATGTTAATATCAAATCAAAATGTATATTCAATATTGATTTAAAATAGGATTGTTATGTTGGTAAGCCACTAAACAACAACTAATTAGGCATGAAATCAAATAATCGAATACCACAGCTAATTATCCGAATATTAACTCAGCGAACAGATCGTTAAATCTTCTAAAACTACAAGCATCAACCAAGAAAAATGAGCTATAAAACCAACAAGATTAAATTTCTTCAACACACACTAGCACATCAAGAAAAAACTTCATATCCCTCTAATCAATCACACAAACAATTCATGAAGTGACTACCGTTCTAGCTGCGATCTATCTTCAGCAGCCAGTCAACCCCGCGCTCACGCATAAATTATACTTTATTTGAATATCTAACAAACCGTTTTCATAATTCCAAACAGCATTGATGCATCGTGGCCGGCTTATTAAGCCTAAATTAAACGTACCTAATAGAAAAAGAACTCGATTCTCCGTTCTTCCGGCCGCATGGTGTAATCCATTGTTGGATAAAGAAAAACGGAGGGCCATTTTGAAAAATTCATCGTTTCGTGAGCGGCAAGCGAATGGCTCTATTAACGGTCCCCGGCGTCTCTTTAGAAAGGCTCGAAACTGTTTTTACGAACCGGTTTACACGTAAAATGCCACTATGTAATGTCGCGAATCTCGTGCACTCCGAAATCGCTTTTGTATATTGATCACGTGTGCTTTAAATTGTTGTTTATTAATAAAAGGATAATTGACAGTAATTGACGTGATGGTTGGAGGAAATTTATATGGACAACGGTATATTTTTGTAATGTGCATCTTTTTTCATATTAAGATAATAACGTTTTGATAATTTATGTTTTATTGAAATGAGTTGTAAATTATACAGGTCAAGTAGTTTAATATTTCACTAATAAATTGGCGGAATCGTCCGTTTTTAAATAAATATTTTATAAATCAGTGTGAAATGAAAAAAAAATGAGGAAAACGTGTTTTGGCCAGTCTACTTTTTATCTGACCTTTTTCATTATTTATTGTTGAAAGAGAATTTTAAATAGGACTAAACGCGGCAAATATTTTCTTCCTTATACACTCGGGAGAGAATAAAATCAATTTTTTTCCTACAATTTCAAAAATGTACATAATATAAAACGTAATTGTAAAAATTTAACACGATTTCTTTTAAGTATAAAATCTTAATATTGCACATACACGATATAACGTTAATGTCTTTACTTTCAAACGTGTCTCATACTCTTATCCAATCCACACTAAAGTCAATAATATACAAGCTTATAGCCCCAGTGTTATCCACTTAGTGGCAGGGTCGAAACTATTCCGCTCGCTTCTAGCTTTATGCAAATGATTTTATTATCACCACTTCATTATCTAAATACACCCAACACCATTTATTTACTCAAAAACAAATCTACAAAAAAAGAACGCAACTAATTTGTAAAATTACAATTTCCTTAAAGAACAATCCACAAAAAAGCAAAGGTGCATTAAACTCAAAGTTCACCTGCGAGCAGCGTATTACCCTATGTACCTATATACCAGGTCACTGTTTGCATGCGCTACGAAAGCGTATAGGAGTATAGGGCTGTATTTTTTTTTTTTTTTTTTTTTTGTAAATTTTATTACCTACAATCGTACAACAACACAGCGGGAGCTCGACGTTTATAATTAGTTTCGATTAGGGCTTTTTTAGGGTCCGGACGAGCAGGCGACTCGTGCGTTTCTCCTCGTATATATACTCCCGTCCGCATCGACGACGTCGAGGGGAGGCGGATCCGTTTTAAAGCTGTACTTTTGTGAATCGAGGCTACGTGAAAGAGAAGCGTTTGATGTTTACATTGCGTGACAAAATGGATCTGGAGCGACGTTATTACGTTAATATCGGCTTGAGAGCCTGCATTTTTTTTTCGTGGGCTCGACTGCGAATAAGATTAAGAGATTGTAACGTTAATTAGATTGATGTTATTGTGGATTATTTTTTCGTGTATGTTTTTATTAGTTATGATTGTTTAGGGCTGCAGAAGTTGAACTTGAAGTCATTATTGACTAATGTCAATCCGAGACCTTGTGTAAGTTGAAGAGTTTGAAATGTTTGTTGATGTGTTTGAGATAAAAAGTTTTTATCAAACATCCGGCTTTGAAATTTCAGACTTATTGAAAGAAAAATAGCTGGCGCAGTTACACTGTTGTTCTGAAAATTAAACGTGTTGATTTATCGCGTTACCTATTTATGCATAATAATTCCATAAAAACTTTTTATCAAGATCTTCATTGCCAGTAACTTTTCTCATTCGCGAAATAAATTCGCAACTCTCTTTATTGCACTTTTCAAAGTGAAACTCCACGGAATCATTTTAAACGAATATTCGTAACGATCTATCTGTACCTACATACTTTCGTTTTAAAATCAACTAGTTTACACTTAAATACTATAACGAGCTGATATTATTTTATCGAAGCATAAGCGCTCACTTTTACACGCCTTTAAAAAATTCATATATTTCAGTCGGAACGAAAATCTTGATGGATCCGTCGTAAAAAAATACTGTAATTTACGTTTTATATAGCATTAAGAGTATGAATGGTAGTCAAGCGATAAATGTAGCGTGTAAGATTATCAGAATGGAAAAATCTTTGCTTTTACGGTTTCTTTGTGAATTTCCACTGAAGAATCGTTTCCACCAAACAATCGATCATTTTCTAAGGACACACGTTGGGAATTAGAAAGCCAAGTTTACAATGAGAAAATCGGACCGTACAGACAGTTTGTAATTTACGGTACTGCTATACATTTCTTTCGAAAAACTTGAAAAAGAGTCCAGATCACAACACCTATTGATCCGGTATAGTCTCATTAAATTCCACATAAAACAATGAAGCAGCAAGTCATTAATTTAAAAAATCAATGAATTCTTTACACAACCTCTATAAAAAACCAAAAAACACTTCCGCTCCCCTAAACAAGCACCCCCTACCCTCGCCCTCAAAGTACCCGAGCAAGACCAGCTCTCGTGCACGCTCGCTCGTACACATACTTAAGCGAGAAAGACCAACCCTTTGCGATAATGACACGAATTTCCCCCAAGACTGTACTTATAAACACACATGGGCGCGCGCTCGTAACGCGTTAGGTCAATACGAGCGGCACTGCGGCAACTCCTTCTCTCGCATATTAATTAGCCGTTTTGAAATAACCCCTCGTATATACCTAAAGCTCGCACACATGCAATACACACTCATGCGTGTGTATATATATAGGCGCGAATGAATTGTATATCGAGAGTGAGCCGGCCGGTTTTTAAACGCCGACTTGCAACGCGTGGGCTGCCCTCGGTGACACACCTTGCGCGCGATTTGAATTTCAGCGCGTGTGGGCGCACTGCAGCTTGCAGCGCAGGAGATAGATTGGAGTGTTAGACGCGGACGCGTGGGTGTATATATATGCGGCTGCTGAGCGCGCGGATGATGCACTTTGGGAGAATGCAGTTGTGTGCGGGGCTGCTTTTGGCTTTGGATTGTTTCCAGGAATTCGAAGTTTTTGGATGGTTTAAATCTGTTTATGCGGTGTTCGTTTGGATGCTGGGGGAGGGACGAAATGCGTGGATTTTTTTGGGTTTGTATTTGACGAAATGATTCTGTCAAATGTAATTTAAGGCAAACTTATCTAGCTGTCGCTACTTATACTACGAAATTGTTTTGTAATATTAATATTATATTCCGGTTTACTGTTCTTTAAATTTGAATACCCAACTTTGATCATGAACTTTAAACTTACACTATTACAACTTTGGTTATGAATTTTCCCTTTGACGCACCTTACAATGAGAAAAATCCTGCGGGTTTCAATTATTGGAATTTCTAGTAAGAAAATGTTTAGTAAAAGAAACTAGAATTTTAGTAAAATGTACAATTTCACTATCATTAAAACAATTTCTAATTTCATTTTCTATTTTTAATCAAACTTGAATTTACTTTTAAATCTATTTTTAATGCCTCATTTTTTGGGAGTAAACGTTAAAAAAAATTGCAAGTATTAATCAAAATGATTTATATTGTTGAGGACTTGAACAACAATACATTCTAAGAAAATTCTAGTATTTACAACCAGAATTTTTCTCAAAATATAAAAATACCATATAAATTTATAACACTTATTTGCTTTTTTTGCTTTTTTTAGAACCACTATTATTTTTTCAATTAAAATAATATAATTTTAAAAATATAATATATAAGTCGATAAGTTAGGAACTATATCAACAATGAATACCTACTATTTCTTTTTGATTATAAATATAATATAAATGCATTGATATGCAATAGTAGATAAAATCTGGAAAATGAACAATTACAATCTATTTTAGAAAGCAATTGTTAAGCAGATATAGTGTTAAAGCATTAAAAAATAAATTTAGGCATTTCATTGATTTTAAGTATTATTTTTTAAATCATTTTTAAGAAAGTGATTATTAAAAAGCATATTAGCTAAATGAAATTCAATTTAAAAAAATTAATTTAGGCATTTCTTTGATTTTAAGTATTATTTTTTAAATCATTTTTAAGAAAGTGATTAATAAAAAGCATATTAGCTAAATGAGATTAAAAAAATAGCATTTCTAATGGTAGAAAATAGAAAATTTATTTGTTAATTTATAAAAAAAACATACAATATGAGTAAAAAAACGTTAAAAGTTTGAAAAATAAATATTTTTCGTTTATAAAAAATCTTAAAAATTAATTCATATTTTTATGTACATCTTAGTAGAAAAAATAAATAGTATTATAAATTAAACGATCGTTCATAAAAAATAGTTTGTACATATTTCTTCAAAAAACGTAATTTCGTTTTCACTAAAATTTGATTTTATGCAACGAAATAGTGATTAAATCAGCTTTCAACAGTGCAATATCTATAAAATAATACGCCTCATGTTTACAAGCATTTGCAGTGCTCTGCGGTGAATTTCTTCACGAAGCATTACTTAGTTCTCTTGCCATACCTATCTTCTAATTCATGCAGTTTCGAATCAAGATCTGTTGAAGAGTAAGTCTGTAAACCAAAAAAATATAAATCAAATTATGCGAAAATAATGATTTTTTGCAAGTTTACAGAGGTAATATAAATTATTCTTAACAAAAGTATGAAGTATATTCACTTTATTTTATATAAGCAACTAAAATAGTCCATAGTTAATGATAATCAGATTATTGTAAACTTATGTTTTTATATTTTATATGTGACTATGGTTCAAAAGAATTAATTTTATTTTATGTAAAAAAGAAAAATAAAATTTTTAATTAATTAAACTTACCCTTTTTCTTACAGAATTCATATCTAACTTAGTACCTGGATTCTCATCATCACTATTAACACTATCACAGTCATCAATGGCCTGAAATATTTAAATAAATGAAACATAATTTTGCATAATAAGACTAGCTGAATAAAATATAAAACATATTTAAAATTTACCCATAAATCTTTATATTCTGGTGAAATACTTTCTAAAAATAAAAGACGATCCTCTATTTTTTTTATTCTTTCATATACATCTTTTGGTACTGGTTTATTGATTCCTAATACCTTCTCTGTTGCTGACAATCTCTCTTCAAGTGCAGGTGGATAATTACTTGTATGGTTTTTAAGTTTAATTGGAACATTTGGTTTGGTATTTTGTTGACTCCACTGATTATATACTCTATGAACTACATTTATTCATATAAATACATGCATACTGTTTTACTAATATAATTATTAATTATTTTTATTAAAACAACTATTTACCTTTTACATGGCTTTTAGAATCTTTACGTCTTATTAAAGTTGCATTCACTCTTGCACAAACACACGTTGCATCATCGCTTTCATCATTAATTGGTCCACTAATTCAGAAAATAAATTATTAATTTTAATTAACAGTTTGAAATTCATTTAAATTCTAAACAGGTAACATGTCTAACCTGTATGTACCAAATTCTTGCATATTTACTAAATTTACTTGTTCCCGTTTTCGAGAAATAAAAGACTTGATTCTGCGATCAAGTTCAGCAGCATCTGCTTTTATTTGAACTTGATCTGGATCAATTACAAAATCTTCTATACTATCACCACCTTGACCACTATCATTCTCATTTACAAATTCAGAATTGATTTCAACTGTTTCATAAACATTATAAAGATCTAAGCCTATGTCATCTACAACAACATTGGAATTATCAACTTGAAATTGATCTTCTTTAACTTCATGAATCTTCTCCAACCTCATATTCGTATTATCTAAACAAATTAAAAACATGGAAAGGTTTTAAAACTTATAACATATCATTTGAAAATTTATTTATTTATTTAACATTTTTAGAACAAAAAAAAATCAAAAAGATTGCACATTTTTTGTAGTGTAACTTATCTTATCATGATTGTAAAAGATAATATTATGCAATATATAGTGAAAAGTCTTATTCAACCTCAACAACAAAAATACTGTCAAAAAGTTCAAAAAGAACTGTTTAAAATGCAACAAGTTATAAAAAATAGATAACTTTAAATTCACAAAACTTTGTTTTCATTCATCATGCTACAGAACAAGTAAATAAAATTATTTACTAGCTGCCCAAGAACACTCCTTGTTCGCCTTCCACTGTGGTTCATCATTTTCATAAATTTCTTTTTTCCATATAGGTACAGAAGTTTTTACAGCATCTATGGCAAATTGTACAGCCTGCAACGATTCTTGTCTATGAGATGAAGAGATGGCTATGACAATACTTGCTTCCATTACAGGTACTTCTCCTAGGCGATGATAAATTGCTATTTTTTCAACATTCCATTGGGAACGTACTTTGTTACAAACAGCTTGTAATTCTTTGACAGCCATTGGTTCATATGCTTCATATTCTAATTTCACAACCTACACAAATGATTGATGCATAAGATTTTAAAAGTATATAATACATGTGTAGATAGATGTCTCTTATATAAGTTAACATTGCATAAAACAAATTTCAAACGTTTTGAATGCATATTAGAAAAGTGACTGTGAAATACTTCTATATTTTTTTATTTTTCAAATGTTTTAATATTTTCTTCTATAATCGTTATTATTTTATTCTTTTTTTTATCACAATTAATGAAGAAAAATGATAGGACAAGAATATATTAGTGTACAAACCTTTTTATGTTCAAAATTGTCCCTTGTAGTTCCAATAAAAGTAGACACAGCTCCGCAATTGGCAGAAACAACAGTTTCAATAATATCATTGATGTTTAGTTTAGTTGGTGTAAGACCAACAAAATCCTTTGTGCTAGCCATTTTACCCTAAAATAAAATACACGCCTTTAACATTTCAAATCCAACAAAAACAGCAACAACGACAAGTAAATCAAGTACTCGACAAACTCAAATCACCAACCGTATCCTCAATCACAAAGGCACCTCCACAATCAAAATCTCCTCCAGTCAACCTCCAGGCACCTCTCTATCGCAAACTCCCAACACCTGCACAAATCCAAACCACTCTCACGCTCCCAAAACGATAAGAAAGCCCAAAAATTACCTCCACTCAGCGGGGGAATAACGGCGATCTCGTCGTTCTCCTCCAAATCGAGCTCCACCTCGCCGTCCACGAACTCCTCGTTCAGCGCCAAAATGAAAATGTCCCTTATGCTCTCCAGGCTAAAGTCCCTGACGAGCCTGGCCTTGAGCTCGCTCGAGTTTAGCCGGGCTGGCAGCTCAAGCTCCGACTCCTTGAGCCCGGCCAGCTCACGTGCTTTGGCGAAAAAGAGGACTTTTACGCGCGCACTCGCCGCTGCGCCGCTCATCCCGGGTAGCTCGGCTAGTGTGGCTCTTGTTGCGCTGGCGCTGGGCACTCATCGTTATCTTACTTCTTTTTCTTTGCCTTCGGCGGCTTGATAATTAACTCCGCGCGCGCTTATGTAACTACCGGACGATTACAAGGAGTCGAGGCAGTGACGACGATTGCTTGAAGCTTGGGGTATGTGCACACGCGTGTTGTAACGAGGTTATATTGACCCGTGCTGCAAGGTGCGCTTCGTGGAAGTGCGGGTTTTCTTCTCGGTTTGGAGCGCGCGGTGTTCGAGAGGAGGCAACTTCAGGTTGCAGCGTTGTTGTGGCGGGAAGGTTGGGTTTTGAAGCTTGCGGCTTAGTTGCAGTAGTGGTAAGGTAACACGTGACGACGTGTCAGCGATGAGCGGAAATCTTTAGGTTAGGCGAGGTAGGTAAAATCAAAGTTTTTAATTATTTACAAAAAAGATAAGAGATGAAACTGGCAAAATTTTTTAATTTTTTTAAAGAAATGCGTATATAATAATATGGGATTTTTTTACAGTTACATGCAAGAAAAACAGCATAGATATGATAGTTGTACTTACACCAGTAAAAAAAAATTAAAAAAGTAAAAGTTAGTAAAAGTTTTGGATCAAGAACAGCTGATTTGGTTTCGTCGTTTTATTAATATCATTAAAATGTTTGTGTAAGTATAACTATTAATGCAAATTACTATAAATTAATAAGTTAGCGGAATAAGGATGATTGAAATATAAATATCATATTTAAGTATTTATAAAATCAGATTTATTCAAAGTATGTAGTATAATTATTGGAAAATATAATTTGTAACTATCGAGGTTCGTTGGTAATGTTTTCTGCTTTGATTTTAACTCTGGTTATATATGCACGTGGTATTATGGTGCTAAAACAAGAATAATTTAATAAAAATAACGAAATAATAAAATTAATTAAAATATAAGTACTGAAACTTGAAGAAATTAAAGATTATTTTAAGATCTATAAGATAAGGACTAATTTATCTAATTATAAAAGTTAAACAAACAGAGTTTATTAATAAATAGATATGGTTACATAACCTTGTCTAGCGCATACGATCTTATGAGCTTCCATGCGTGTTCGCAAAGTCGATGCGTGTTGTTATATGGACAAATTAATATTAGAGAAATAAAACGCAAATTAATATTTGTATCAAAAAGGTTTTTTATCATTCTTGCTCAGAAAGTGCTGTATAACGTATAATTATTTTGCCTGGGCTAAATGACAAAAGCATTACGTTAAGTTGCAATTACACATTCGGACAGATTAGCGCACAAGTGAAGCGAGTTTTTACATTCTACAACTCTAAATCGCATAAGTAGTAATAAATCATAACAAAATGGTTGACAGTTGCAAGTATCTGTACACGGAGAGAACTGTGGTTTAAACTTTGCACTAGATTAAGGCGTGCATTATTTGCTAAACCCCGTTGAAAATACCCAGCTGGGTATTTTCAACGGGGAAGGCTTGTGTAACTATTAATGCACACATGCGTTACTTTTTTTGTACAAGTTATTTACAAAAAATGCAAAAGAAGAATTGGAGCCACTGTTGCAAAGCACCTTAG
>JAPYZA010007491.1:0-18899 GCA_030522685.1 Eupelmus azureus | reverse complement strand
TCTCTCTCTCTCGGTGAGTCTCGTTTTGCGCTGTCGGGTATATTAATAAATAGGTGGCTCGTTCTCTGGCTTTCTTTTGGCAAGTGGAGCTGTTGCCCTTAGTCGGTTATTTAGTGCTGCTTTAAAGGGTACTTCGGCGAGGGACGCGCGCGCGGTAATAAAATTTATTGGAAAGCACGGGATGCTTAAATATTTTTGAGAGGGTGGAGAGGGGGGTGGTGTGCTGCTTTTGTTGTGACTTGAAAAATGAAAGGTTGTAAAAGGAGTATTAAAATTGAAAGGATGTAATTACCGAGGGTTGAATTTCTGTAATTTATTGTGTAAAGCGTGTATTTGTTGAAAAATGTTTTATTGAATCGATTTGAATTATTATTTGTACAATACTGAAGGTTATGAAATATTTGAGAAAAGAATTAAATTCATGATGTGCTGAGAAGTAAAAAGTTTTAATTTGGCTTATTAAATAAAGTTAAAATATAATCATCTAGAATGATCATGTTGTATCACAAGATTTCAATTTGTTAATATCGTTTTAATGAGGCTGAGAAAAAAAGTTTCATATTTCATGAATATGAGTTAAAGTCTGAGAGCTAAATGAGTTTTATTCGCTTCTAATCACTTTCAACACTCTTTGCTAATATGTAATTAAAAATTATGAATTAAGAGTAACAAAATATGGATTTATTAATCATATTTCATCGATCAAGAATATATTTAAAAATGAATAAAACTCATTTTACACTGAGAATTTGACTTTAAATTTGAAATCCTTGTCAGACAAAAATCACCGCTTTACATAATAAATGCGTGATTTATCTAACTAATTTTTTTTCTCGATGAACGAATGAGTAAGCACGTTGAAAATTTCAGAAAGACAAAATACTTAAAAACTTTTTAAAACAGAGAAATCACATTCGAGATGATTTCTTGCTCAATAAAATTGATGTCATTGACGCTAATTTATTTGGTAATGAGTTCACAAATTTATAACTCAAATAAAAAATTTCCTATTATCTTATTTTCGAAAATGTAGAAAAATAATTTTATAGCCGCACATAAAGCATCAGAATTATGTTTTTTTACACACTAACGTTAAATCCAAAGACAAACACTTCAATAGATTTTACGACAAAATTATCTCCAAGCAGAACCGCCTTACGTAACGGTATCGCCGAGGTGCGAAAAAAAAGATGAGCCGCTCACGCTCTCCCATTATTCACTCGATCGACGAAACCTTGATACAATGCTTCTACACGTTCGCCGATCGCTCAATGACAACACACTCAGACTCAGATTGATCGTAAAATATACACAGTTTCCGCGGTAATTGCTCCTTCATCGGGCCCAAAGAGAAAAACCGCGCGTATAGAATTTTTTTTCCCTCACTTTAATGAGGCGCCCATAAATATTCATGCGCGCCTCACCGGCGCGCGTTTGTAAAAATAATGGAAATATTTATGCTAATTCGAATTATTCGTCGTAATAAAGGAGCTCGAGCTCCGTGGTTTTATTTAGGTCGCTCTTAAAGCGCGTTTATAAAACACTGCGAGCCGCGAGGAATGAAACAATGCCGCCGTTCTGGCGAACGATTTAGCTAATATAGAGATAAGTCGAATAAATGGAATAGCTTTGTCTATATCAGAGGAATTTTTTTGCCGCCCAAGTATTTTTCCGCGTTAGATCTTACGGATTACAGTCGTTTCTGCGAGTCTCGTCCTAAAAAGTCGAGCAAAAAATTAATTAGTTCGAGAAGTTGAAATTAAACTTATTAAGAGCGAGAGATGTAATAAAGATCGTACTCACTGAAAAATTCCATCAATCTTTGTAGCGTTTAAAATAAAAAAACGCACTAAACAACTTTCAAACGAGCAAAATCGTCCATTCAACGCAAAATTGCCACAACCAACCTTAAAACCAGCCGCGCGCGAGAGAGAAAAAAGCCCGTCCGAGCGTAAAATCGCGGCACGCTTTAAAATCCTTAAAACGCCGATCGTAAACTCGCGAGAAAAAAATCGTCCGCAGAAACACAGCCTCGCCTCCCTCGTGTTTACACTATTTAAAATAAATCTCGCGCCTAATTCGCGCTGACGTAACCTACAAAGAAAAAAAAGGCGCGCGCGTGGCTCCCTCCTCTCGTAAAAAGAACAGAAGAGAGAGAAAAAAAAACAAACGCGATATCCGAAACCTTCGAAAACTAGGTTTACACCGCGAGCCGGAGAATTGAGTTATAAAGCGTGCGTATACATACATATATACAGCCGGTTAAAGACGCGTAAAGAGTCGCCTGTCTCTTCTTCTTTGCGTGCGTGACTCAAGGCCGTGCGATCTCGTGCGAGTCGACGAGCCTTTTTCCACCTTCTTTTCATTTCTCTCTCGAGATCCCTCGAGTGTGTATGTGCCTGTACACGGGATTTCGTGTACAAAGTCAGCGCGGATTCCTCGAATGAGTTTAATGAATTAATGCGTGTTAGTGCCGGAGTTGGGTAAACTTTGTCGGGGAGCTGGTTTTTCAGCGCGATTGGATGGATTTAGCGCGTTTTAAATAATGGCCGAACTTTCAATTTAATTTGAACCAGTTTACGATGCCGGGACTGAGCTCTGTTCTAAATTTAATTGTTGGAGAATTTATACAGTGAGTTCGTGGCATTTAATTTTTGGTAATTTTGGAAATGGTGTGAGTTGAAGATTAGCCTTACTTTTGTGTCATTTTAAATTTAGCGTTCATGAATATTCAAACAGTTTTAAAATAGAATTTAAAAGTAGTATATTGGTCATAATATTTTAAAGAATTTAAAACTAAATTTAATTTATTAACTCGTCAATTTTATAACTTCTATAAATTTAAAATGCTGCGATTACGGGTTAATACGAAAAATTAAACTTGAACCCTCCCCATAAAACCAGTTCATTTTCACACAAAAAGCAGGCTTTATCATACGAAAAGTCATAACATTAATTGGTTAAACGATATCCTGCGAAACATTCAATCGTCAAACAAGTCGAATACTCTCCCTTCAATCCAGTATCTCCCGGCAACCACGCGCTCAAGTGGAGGAGCGGCATTCTTATTTTTTTGCACCAAGAAAGAGCGAGTAGCGCGACTCTCTCTCTCTCTTTCTCTCTCCATCTTTCTCGCTCTCCGCTGAAATGCCTCTCGGGCTCTCGGCTTCGGTATTTTCTATACGGAGGCAAAGGTGCGAAAGGCGCTTTGCGCGCGGCCGAAGATTTCTCGATCGTAAAATCGTTGTTTTGGATTCTCTTGCTCGCTCGGCGGGATTTTTGCTCGTTAATTCGTTTTGCTCTCGTTGCGTACGCGCGAGCGAGCGCACGCGGGGGGAAAGAGAGAGTGAGAGAGAAAAAAATTTTTATTCGACTCCGGTTATACGTACGAGAATATCTCTTGACGCTTCGTGAGAGGGAATTTGTTGATTTTTTGACGTCGATTTTTTTCCTTTTACGCGGGAGACAAAAAAGGGATTCGCTCGCGCGAGTTGTAAAACAGCTTGTAAGAGGCTGCGGAGACGGAAAAAGTCCGAGAGATAAGGATTGCTTTTAATTTCTGCGACTGGTTTTAATGTCTTTCGGCGCGAGGCTCTTTTTATTCGAAAATGATTATTGGACATTAGAGTGCCGTGTGTGCTGAATACTCGACGTTATTTTCTGAATACTCGATCAAATTTCATACGGCTAAAATCAATAAAATTTAATTCGTCCAAGATTTACCGAGCGTTACAGCCACTCCGGCGTCATCGCAGTAAGCCCTTATCAGATGTCCGGCATAAATGTTCCCTTTTTCGGTAAACGCGAGAATTAACGTGGCTCCCCCCATTTTTCAATGCCCGGCGTCCTTGCGCGCGATAAACCCGGCATAAAATTGCCGGCCGGCAGTTTTATAATGACAATGACATATGTACTCGCGTTTACGGTCCCGCGCCACCTTCTCTCGCCCGTAAAAACTCCCTCGCTCGCGCCGAAAAGGCAAATGAAACGAAAAACACTGACGGCGGCCGTAAATACAAGCGCATTTCTGCCGCGCGATAAAACACAACGAAAAAGGAAAGAAAAACGCATACAGCGGACCTCACGTGCGCGGTATAATTGAAATATCGATAAATCGAGGACGAGCGCGCGCCCGGAGAACAGAAAGTATCGCGCTCTCGGGGCCAATTAACTTTTAACAAGCGAAAGAAAAGCGTCGACGCCATAAACGACGCGACACGAAAAATCCCGTTTATGATCGCGAGAGCCTCGTCAATACATCGTCGCGCGTTGATTCGGTGTATGGCCGTGTAATTACCCGACGGCTCGTTCTCCTCTCTCCCTCGCTTTGTCCCCGTCGTGATTTCGCAGAAGCGCTTAATTAGCGCGCGAGCGTGACTTTGATTCCTGTCTCTCTTTCTCTCCCTCTCTCGGCTTGCTGCGGTTATTTGCTCGGCGACGTCGAGCTTTTGACTCGCGTTTGACGCTGAAAAAAATGCTCGCCGGTTTGACGGGCCGCGGCGTGCGTGCGCGCACACACACGGAATTTATTTCGTTCAAAGGGATGGATGGATATGGGAGACAGCGAGTGTGGTTTGCGTCGAAACGGATTTTTTAAGGATGAAAGGCCAGAGGTGGCTTTTTTCCTGTTGGGTGTGATTTTTGGGCTTCTTTGAGGCGGCTAATTAAAATAATGTTCTTTGGGAGAAGTTATGGTAAAAAGTGGATTAAGACCAAAGTAATCGCTTCGTGCTGCCGTCATAAAAAATATATATACTTTATATAAAAGATCCTCAGTCACAAAATTATAATTAATTAATGCATATTTATAACCCATATATTTATAAACAGATTGTAAAGCACAAAAGCACACTGCAATCCCAGCGCGTCATCGACACTCTAAAATAAATACACCTTCACAACAAAAGGACACATCCAATAAACCTTTCTCTCTCCCGGCGCTCGTCACGAGCCGCAACGCTATTCCCAACCTCTTTCCCTTTCTCTAGAGGAGCCTATCCAAACAAAAGGCGACTCCGTAACAAAACGAGCAGCGAAACAAACCACCGAGCTGCACTTGGCTCACGCGAAAATAGTTGCCTCTCTCGCTGATCGCTGGTACACGCGCGGCGAGCTCGCACACACATCTCGGCGATGTCGCGCCCGCAAACGACTAGTCCCCCGTAATTAGCCTTGGCTTAAACCGCGCGTACACTAGCCGTTTGAAAGCCGAGAGCCGCGAATTCGTTCGTTCGAATTTCCCGCGCGTTTTGCGCGCGTGACCGCGGGATTTTAATAGCGTCGCGCGCAGTTGACGCGCGCGCGGCTCTCTGTGGGAAGTGGCGGGCTTTTTTTGCCGCGACAATGCGGGAGAAAATTTTGCGAGCGCCGCCGACGGAATGCTTTTGTGGAAAGGCGATGCTGAGCGGCGGGACCTGGTTTTTTGTTACCTTTTGTAGCTTTTGGAATGTAGTTGAGTGGAGAGTGGTGGAGAGAGGACGGTTTTGTAATGGCTCAATTGTGCCTGATATTGTTTTTGTAATTGGTAGTTTCTAAACATGGTAGAAATATTTTGAAGCTGAGGAATTATGAGTGGTTGATTCTTGTAAAATTATTATTATAAAATTTTCTGTAATTTAAGAAACACATTAATATTTTACATATCTTTTAGATTGAACTTAAATGTTGTAATAGTTAGTCTACTTCTCTGGGGAGAATTAATGTGTCAATATGGACTCATTAATACTGATGTTTTAATAACGTCTCCTTGATGACAATTCAGGTCACTTTATAATAATGACACTGTTCTAAATATTCCCAATCTGAATTAATTAAAATACTACTTGGAATTAAAAATTTATTTTTCGTGCTTTTTTTAACCCCTCCTCACTTACAACCTTAAAAAAAAAAGAAGAAAAATTATTCGCACTCAATCATGATAAGTCGAAAGGCATACCCCTCAATTAAAAGAAAAGGAAAAGGAACGAGAAGAAAGAAAGCCAGATGCGACGATTTGACGTTACACGTCGAATAAAGAGTCGAGCACAAAAGAAAAGAAAAAAAAAGATAAAGAAATGGCTTGCATATAATTAAGGCGATTAAAATCTTTTATTTCGCAATCGTCGTGAGAGAAAGAGAGGGAAAGAAAGCGAGAACTAAAGAACGAGAGAAAGAGCAAAGAGGATTAATTAATTGGACGAATTTATTCTGTTATTGTGCAGCTGTATAGCGGTAATTTATTCAAAACCACAGGTATTAGAAATGTGTTAGTAGCATTGCTGATAAAAATACCCCTACTCGAACTAAATAAATATCAGTCTCGATAATGAAGACAGCCTGTTGCTTAAAATACAATTACCAATACCTGAACATAAAGTATTTCATTATATACTTAAAATTTCCGAATTTTCTCGCAAAGTTACGGCAGATTACAGAAACTTCTTAATTGAAAATTCAAACTCAAAACCGCATTCAATTTTCTCGAAACGAGATATTCCAGCCAAAACTGAAAATCTGGAACGCTAATGGAATTCCCACCTCAATTTACGTAATAATCCACTCTGCCGGCATTAAAATTCAAAATTCACTCCACTATCCTCGTTCTCACCCTGCCGGCGCGCAAAAACCCCAGCGCTCTCCGTCTCCTAACGCTACAAACAAATTCAAACCTATTCATACCCACCTCCCGTAAAAAGGCCGCACAGCCTAGTGCCAGACCACTCACTTAAATCTACCCGGAATCTCGCGGGGCAATTCGTTTAATGAGACATCTTTATGCAGCAGCTCGCGCGCGCTCGCGCTGCGCTTCTCAGATTACCACGAGCCGAGCGTTAACAATCGTTAACAATGCGGCGTCTGCACCGGGCCGCTATCTCTCGCCGAGAGCGAGTGCCCACCACGTGGGCGGCAGCGCTAATTTATAGTCTTCATTTGTGAGTTGAGCGCTCGCTTGCTCGCAAGCAAGCGCTAACCCTCTTAATGGATTGTTAGTCTTGCTTATTGCAATATCTCTCCGGCCTCTTTCCCTCTTTTTTCTCTGTCGAACTTTCTTATTTTCTTCTTTTAAAGGGGGGTGAGTTTCTGGTTATAATTAAAAGTTAATTGGTCGGTTCGGCTTTTGGGCTGCAGATTAGCGTGTAAGTTAGAAAGCGGACTAGTCCGCGCGAGCGATGAGTGCGGAGTGCGGTTTGCGAGTGTGTGCACTTGAATATTCATAATGTGGGCCGCGAATTAAAAGGATTTCATTGTTCTTAATGAATACGTTGATCGAGTCGGCAGCTCGCTTTTAATTAGAACTCGGGTTTTTCGGGATTTTTTTTTCTTCTTTCGAGTTGTTGGAAACAGTGTTTGTTAGGCCGCTGCGGCTTGTTTTATCGGGTTTAAAGAGGAACGGGGTTTTATAAGCTGGGTCGAAAAATACGTAAAAAGTTAATATCACGTTGCGTGATGGATTCTTGCTAGGACGTAAAGCATTGCCATAATTACTGGATAGCGTTAAAATTCTGCGAAGGAATTTCATCATTAGCGGACTGGCTCTTATTTTATAGCTACTTAAATTTTTAAGACGCTAAATACTTTCCATCACCATAAATTTAGTAGTAGAACAATGAATTATGTCGCGTATCTGTAAAACTTGCTGACAATTATGGCTAAAATATCTCAAAAACATATAAGTTGTACTATGTAATTACAAAATACTTTCGGTCGAGTATTTTCTAATTTACGCACAAAAACTTTCTTCTATAAAGTCTCAGTAATTACAAGCCGTCATTCTCTAAACAAAACTAAAAATTTCCTACTCACCAGTTAACACTAAATAAGAAAGTTTCCAAATTCCCTTACAAACAACATCCTTCCTCAAAGTATCCAAGTCCCTAAAGAAAAACTGACACCACACTACATGCTATTAATAAATTAGATAATCAAAATTCTACGCGCGCAATATTGCGATCCCCGGCGTATCTTTGAACCTCGTTATAAAAAAACAAACAAAAAACTGAATCCCCCTGCTCGCTCTCTACCCCATACGAAAACCATTGTCATCCGCACCTCTGCCCGCAAAAAAAAGATCAGCGCCGAGTATCCCGCAAGGTTCGCGTCCCTTTCGGCATTCCTCGCCTATTATAACCCAAAAATCCAAAGGGCGACCGCCGCGACAAAAAGACGACCTTCTCTCGCGGGCGCGCAACAAAAAAGAGAGAGAGAGATGCTCGTGCGAGGATGTATCCCTCCCCCCCCCTTCCATCTTTTATTCGCCGGATAGAGAATCGGCTTGTTATTAACACGTCCGCGCATAACTCGGACTCAGCGGTGCGCGCGCGCGCGTATATTTATGGTCTCTCCGCTGGCAGCAGCCGAATTTTCGCGCGAGCTTTGTCGAGGGATTTTTGAATTATGGAGTCGTGGAGAGGAAGGAAGAGGAGGGGGCGAGGCTTTTTTGCGGCGCTGGGGTTACGGCGAGAGATGAGGGATTTTAATGTATGTTTAATTGCACGCGCGTTCCAGGCCGTGAGATGGTTTTTATTTAGGGTTGGCGGGATTGTGCTTGCGGTGAGGGGAGCGTAAGTGGGTTAATGCCGGTGCTTTTTTGCCGCGCGGTTTGTCAAGTTTGAATAAAGATTTATGCGCGCGGATGCTTGATGCGATTACTGCTTAATCTTATGAAAAATATTTTACGAGAGTCAAACGCTGTTAAAATAAATATTAGTACTGCCAGCGACTAACCTCACTAATTTTTTATCCCCGCGAAGCATCCTTCACGAAAGCAATCTCTTACCGGCCGCTCTAAAGCGCGCTAATATCTCTTTCTCCTCGGCTCTAAAAATAAACATCATTACCGCAGCGATCCACGGCAGAAAAAACCATCGGCTCCCCAAACAAAACGCATTTTATCACGCCGATAAAATCCAATCGACAGATTAATACCCCGCGCCTTAACCATAATAACCCCGCCGAAAAAAGCCCCCCTCAACACCTCGCGCGAAACATCCTCGCATCAGCGGCAGCCGGAAAAAAAAGAAGGTAAAAAAAAAACGATCGAGCCATCGCGAAACCTTCCTTCCTTTAACGACACACTCCCCCCGTCGAAAAGTCGTTAAAAAGTCCTGCACTCGGCGCGAGAGAGAAAGAGAGAGAGAGAGCAGCAGCACAAAAGGGGGCCGCGCGCGGCGCGCAGTTTTCGCGCTCGATTGAGCGCCGCTGGCGTGAACGAACCAACGAGTGCAAGAGAGCCTGGAGATTCTTCGGCGGGAACGATATGGGGTAGTTATGGTGTACGGAGAGAAAGAGAGAGAAAGAGACGGAGGCGATCGGGCCGAGTTATGCTACGCCGAGCGCTCGTTATGCTGTGTGCGCGTGTTTGTAAGCTGGATCGGAGGAGGCACAATCGACGGCGCGCGGTCAAGCTATAAAAGCGTGTTGCCACGGGTGAAAGAGCGCAAGAGCGTCTAAGTGTACGTGCGCGAAATTTTAAAGGAGCTTGCCAGAGCGCTTGCCGAGGGATCGATGAGGTGCGGATTGTTTCGAGTCTAATGGGAATGATGGCTTTTCTGATGGCTGGCTTTTAGAGGATGTTTGATGTGTTGCGAGCTGATTGATGATATTTTCTATGATAAATTTAATTTGCTTGAAATTAAGTTGTAGAAGGAAGTGGATTTTTTGACTTGAGACATCGATGTTGGTGATTAATCACCGCGACTTTTTACGGCAACCATTTTACGATTCACCAACAGCCTCCTCGTAAAACATTAATCCCAAAAAGCCATATCGACGCGTGTTCAATACGAAATCCAAAAGCAAAAAAGAAAAGCCAAATTTTAGTATTCCGAGCGATGAAAACTCACCGATCCGGAATAACCGAACTCAAAAATCGCCTGAATTATTAATCCGCATAAATAAAAAATGCATAACAATCGTGAGAAGTTCTCTTAATCCACTCACGCAGCGTGCCCACAAAATTTTGAACCGCGCCGCTTGTGCTCTGAATATAAAAAGGCGAGCATCTCGGAAAGGCCGTGCAGAAGAAGAAGAAGACGAGGCGAACGAGGCGAGCAACTGCAGTTGCTGCTGCTGCTGCTCTCCGCAGATTCCCGCGCGATCGCGCATTAACGCGCTCTCTCAGCGCTGGCTTTTTGCGGTTGCCTTTTCGTTTATGTAATTGCTCTCTGCGCGGAAATGGACGCCCCAGTTAGCACCGGATGTCGTCCTGCTGTCGCTGCTTTGACTTTTTTCAGTTGCTTTGGGGATACGTCAGGAAAAAAAGTAATTGCCAACGACGGAAATGTTCTCGTTCGGCCGAGTCGAAAATAATAATAAACGTCTATTTTGCGGTGAGCGCCGGGTAACTTATTTGATCGATGAAACAAGCGACAGTCGTAAATTATAAACCTTCATAAATGAAGTCTTAAGCGTGTCGATATTTCTCGAATAAAAGCCCGTAGCTTTGAAATACGCGCCAGTAAATTTTCCCCGCGTTTCGTACTTTTTCAACTTCTACGCCTAGTAGGAATTCCGAGGCATTAAGCCAGACACTTTTAATGAATCCCCCCCTATTATCTCCGGGTTAGGTTGGATTATCGGCCTAAGGTTTTTTCGGGCTGATTGTTGGCGAGACCGCGCGGGTGGGGGAGGCGAATTCGATTGTTTCGAGCCCAGACTTCGTGGGAACGCATGTATATACAGGTATATATACATTCTAGAGAGACTCGCTTATTTTAAAATCTCGCTTTTTAGTCTCGCCAGAAGAGCGGAGAAACAGGCGAAGGGAGGAACACGTCGAACATCGCGCGAGCGCTGAATCGAAATCCATTCGCTCTTTCTCTCGTTCCTGTCCCACTTTGATTCTTCTCAGATTAAAAATGTCGTTTGAAATCGAGCATTAAATATTTCCAATTCCCCGCAATTTATTGAAATTCGAAGTATTTATCGAAAGAAGTCAAGTACGTCTCTCCCGCCGACAGATCTCAGATAAAGCCGCGCATACAATATAATATATTTCCAACCGCATTAAAATACGCTCCCGACCATGCACAATGCGCTATATGCACACACATCGCGTAACTCTCCCGATAGCTACACAAATAACAGGCTATATACCGCGTGTCGATCGGCATCGCGTGCGCAATGCAAGTCACTCGAAAATCGAGGCGTGCTTGCGATTTCGATAGATTGAAATCACGAAGCGCGTCGTCCGTTGCCACTGCCACCGTCGTCGTCGTCGTCGCCAGCTCTCGGTTCGAAGGACAAAGACGCTCATTGTTGCGCAACGCGCTCGCGCACGTGACGCAATTGCCGTGGCCTGAGCGTATGGACGTTCTATATATATGTATATATATATTTCTCGGCTTTTGACGCGAGAGCGAGTTAGTCTTTAAGCGTTTTAAGAGGATTTAATTGGCGGAAATTAGCGGGCACGTGGCTGCTGAACTAGTGCCGCGGTGCGGAATACTCGCGAGGTTTTGAAAGGAGAGACGCGGTGACACGATCGTGGGATACGGGAGTGATTTTCTGTGAGAATTTTTTGCGGTTTTGTCTTAGTCGTGATTGCGAGTGGCCGAACTCGTTTGTTCATTTGGATTATTTTCTCATGCGGATGTTTGTTTTGTAATGGCTTTTTTTAATAGCACAGATTTAAAATATTATAGTATTTTATATTCGAGTTGATATATATGTAATATTCGTACCGTATAAACACCTGGACAATTTTATAATAAAAAATTTCTCGGTTATTCGGGACAGTTTTCGGGCACTAAATCCTGCGCATAAATTACGCTCACAGCCGAGCACAAGCAATAAAGCAGCGTTTTATTAAAAGTAACTGAAAACGTAACAGCATTAACGGCGATAATTCAAACCATCGCGAAAATTTATGCGTAATCTCGAAGCAGGTTGTTGCACGTCGTATTATTATTCGTCAATATAATAAAGTGCGAGCGACATCGGCAAACAAAAAATGCCCGGCGCGCACAAAACCCCGGCTTTTCAGCAAAATAACTCGGGGCCCGGAGTACCCGGAATACATTAATACTTAACGAAGCGCCATAATTCATTCGGCATCGATAAAGCATATATACGCCAAGCCGAGCCCTTATGCCGAGCACACACAGCCGCGTCAAGACATTTATACGCTTTATATGCGGGCCCGTGTGCGCGCGGCTGCGCTCCCCGCGCGTCAAAGAAAGCCAAAAGATTGAGGGCCAATTAACTCTTGGGCATAACTTGATTAATCTGCCGGGCATGCGCCGCGGCCGATCGAAAATTATGAATAAAATATTACAGCGTTTATGCGGCCGCTGTTTATTCGGCATCAATGTTTTTCGAGGCTGTGTGCGCGTGCGCGATGATAATAAAAAAACGTAATGTTTGCCGAACGTCGCTGGAATCGTCGGTTTATTAATTAAAGTCGGTTGAATTATTTCTGCTTTTGATATACGAGGGATAAATCTTTTAACCTCTGGGGAATGTACGTCGCCGGCGTATTGGGTCACTTTGCCGATGCATTAATTCGCGCGTACGCAAACGGCATTGATTACTGTTTTGAAAGGTATAGAGGAGCGAAATAGTGCTCGGTCGATTTAAGCCAGCTTTGGGAGGGAGCTAATACCTATACTTTTAATCGGAATTCGAGTGGTCGCGCCCGCTCGCTTTTAATCTTTTCCCTGTGCTCAAACTTTATAATTAACGATTTCCAATACGATAATGCGATATGCGTATATAGCGTTTTATTTAATGATGCCATAGGATGACGGCATAAGCTCTATATTCAAAACTCAAACATATAATTATTTAAATAGTTTACAATCATGAATTCCGCAAACAAACTGAATTTAAAAAAACGAAGCGCACTATCAACAATAAACCTCGAAAAAGTTATTCAAAGTCCCCGCAGCCTCCGTCCTTTTACAATAAAACCAGAAAATCTATTACCCCGCAACTAAATCATCCCGGCGCGCCTTCATCTCTGCGAAAAAAAGCGCGCGCGCCGCCCACGCTTTTTGAAATTCCGAGCACATTGCTCCTCCTGCCCTCGAGCGCCGAGAGATACTTTGCCGGTGCGCGCGAATTCTCTCCGAGCGCGTGCATATATAGACCCTCTGCTCTGCGCGCAGCTCCGAGAGAGAGAGAGAGAGAGAATTATCCTCCTCCTCCTCCTGGCGGCGCGCGGTTGTTATCTTACTTAAACGCCGAGGTATACATAATGGGCCGCGGGAGTTTACCGGCCCATAAATCCGCGCGACGATGCATGCGCGCAGCGACGTACACGTGCGCACATAGCCTCCGGCGTGGCGTAGCGTCGAGAAAAATCAAGAGCGAGAGAGACAGGGAGGAAGGGTTGGCTCTGTCGGAGGGTGTCGGAGGAAAAAAGCTCTCGGGATGCGAAAATGATGATGGGGCTTTGATCTCTCCGGGGCGAGTGTGAGGTAATGGACGGCGATTTTCCGATCCGGCCGTTTACGGCTGTGCAAAGTGTCGAGAGACGGAGTTTGTGTGCATGAAAAATATGTTTCGACGGCTCTCTCGCTCTCTTGCTGGCAATAATAATCTGGTTAGGATCGAGGTTTATTGTGGGGTCGTTACAGGGCCGGTGTGTACGCGTGATCGATTGTCGATCGGGATTATATCGGCAACAATGGAGCGCGCGCTCTCGCTCGCTCGTGAAATTGAATTTCGAGCGTGCTTCCTTTTTGTGTTTCTCGGGCTGGCTAAACGCGGCTAATGCAGCGAGAGCTGAATGGCTCGTCGACAATGCTGGCTCCTTTGTAGCCGGCAGACAATTTGCACTTCCCTGTGTGTATCCTCTCCGCGTTACCTGAAGAAAATCTTAACTTCGTACGTCACTCCTGGCCCATTGAGTCTGTCAGTCATTGAAATCCGAGGTGTTGCCATTGTGGAGTGGCTCTCGAGACTAGAAAAATCCTCCTTAAATAGACAGATTTTTCGAGGCAACCGTGCCTTTACAACTTGACTGAAAAACTTTCCTCCCTCCACACGCGCGCACTTAATTCGCGTTCGCAGGAAAAAAGGAAGAGCAAAAAAGGTCGCCGGGACTCGTCGGACTTTTAGCCAAGGGTCATTGCGCATCGATCATGCGACTCACGAGGGCGAAGGGCGCGAGCCGAAGGAGAGAGTGTATACAGGGAAAAGAAATACCAGGGGCCGAAGAATATGAATAGAGTTACAATGTGGAAGAGCGTCGGCGGGGAAAATAACGCGCGCATAAAGGGATACCTTTTTTCCTCGGGTGAAAGTAATTGTAGGATATTTGGCGCAGGAGGAGGAGGAGGGGAGGGGGGTATACACAATTTGCTACAATGCGCGTGCGTCTCTTTGTTTGCGCGTCACAAAGGTCCTTGTATAAATGGATTTTAATGGCCGGGGAATATTATGCGGACGAGTCTGTGCGCGAAGTCTAGTTTTGCGAGATTATTTGTGTGTTTGCGAGCACGCGCTCTTTTGTGTCCGAGCGTAAGGAGCAGCGCGCCTCGTGGAAAATGGGAAGAAGAGGGGACGAGGAGAGATAATGTCTGTGATCGATCGCTTGATTAAGCAATTATTCGAGTCCGTGGAGAGGAATAATTGTCGGCGGGAAAATATATAGGGCGGCTCGGCGGTGCGTCCAAATATGTTTCTTGGATTTGGATAATTTAATTAATACTTTTTTCGTCGAGAGGGGCGCGCTATCGTTTATTTATATCTGGTCGTAATAAATGGCACTATCAATTCCGATCTGAAATCACAAAGGGCGCATTCCTTGAGCAGGACCTTCGATGCGGATACTAATTATATGCATATCGAAGAGTCTGAGCGCGCATATATATATGTATAGAAAAAAGTGTCCCGCACAATGGACTCCCCCGAAGGACAACAATGTCATTCTATTTCATAAAAAACGCCCGATATTTATCAACGTCATCGCTGGGCCGATCGTTCTCGGCTTCGAAGAATGCAAAATGCGAAATAAATAAAAAGCTCGCTCTTTCTCGTGGCGCACATTCTAAAAGGGAACTTTATCACCCCCCCTATAACGAAATAAATGAAAGAAAACCTCCTAAGCGCGTGTGCATTCATCGAGCTCCAGATCCGAAACGTATTTTCGAAGGCTCGAGTCGATATGTAAAAAAAAGGCAGCGAGGAGAGCTCTTGCAGAAAACAAAGTAAAGAATCTCTCTCGCGCTCTCTCTGTCCCTAGCTCTTGGCCAGGAAGAAAAGAACGATGGAAAGAGCGAGAGAGAAGGTATCAATTGATCAATGGAGAAACAAAACTGGTCTCCTCTCCACGCCACTCGCAGGCATTCGACAAAGTAGCTCTCAATAGACCTATTGAAATTCACGCGCGCGCGCGCGCGCCTGCTTAGATATATATAAATCGAAACAAAAAAGGGATGCCAAAACAGCAACAACACGCGCTTAGGGAGAACGAGAGAGAGAGTGAGAGAGAGAGAGAGCGAGAGAGAGGGAGAGCCGGCGTGGCGGCGGTAGAGGAATAAAAAAGGGATCCCCACTACCGGCGCTCACCGCCAACCACCACCTTCGCCTTCTTCCTTTTGAGCCCACACGTAGTGTGTATATTCCGGCCCGGAGAGTCTCGAATGACAAAGCAGAACGTTCCTGCGATTAGTCGTCGTCGCATCCACCTTCAGGGCGCACGCGTTTCCGAAAAACAGCCGCCCGGCACTACGGCTGCGCCGCGCGCGCGGAAAGCTAGATTCGATTCGCTCTCTTACTCTCTCCCTATCTCTCGCATTCGTGCGTGTGTATTTCTCTGCCGAGGCGAGAAGAGTAGGGGGGGCAGACCGGCCCGGCGTTGGGGGATGATGATGCCGGAGAGGAAGGTCGAAGGATCGAGGAAAAAAGGAGCTGCCGTTAGTGAGAGAGCGGGCGCGCACGCGAAAACACGCGTATAATCGATTACGCAACACGCGCGCGCGCTCCTTCGTTTTTTTTTCTCTCTCTACTTCTTCTTCGTCCTCCCCGCGCGTGTGCGCGCCCTCCACGACGCGGGGTGCCTCGCGAAGAGCTTTCAAAGTCTCGCGGCCCGTCATAAATCACTTAGAGCAAGTTCCTCTGTGTGCTCGCGTCTGTGCGCGAATCTCTCCCGGGTCTTCTCGCCAAGATCTCCGCTGGGATATGTAGTTTTATTTATCGGCCCGCCGCCTATTAATCCTCGGCATTCTGTGGCAAGTTTAGTGTGCTGGTGTGCCAGTGCTGTGTCTGTGGCTGTGTAAAGGTGCGAGATTGATTTCTCTCTCAGTGTACATGTGTCGTGAAGTGGTGATAGACCGAGGAGGCCAGGATGAGCCTGTACTTTTCGATAGACTGGAGCCGATTCGGCATGCAGCATGTGACCGGATTGAGCGTGGTTAGTCGCCTGCTTCTAATCTTGATAGATGGCTTGCCTTTCAATTCGAGGCACTGACTTTCGTTTTTTTTCACGCATCGCCGCCGCGAGCGCTGAATGGGTTTGTTTTCGCTGCGAGAGGGAACACGTGGTTTTCAAACTCGCGCCTCGCCGAGGGAGGGAGGCCAGGTGGCGCTGCGGAGGGAGGGTCGCCAAGCTCGCGGCGCGCCTTTGAAATCGGAGCGTTCGGAGTTTTAATGGAAAGAGTTTTTCACTTTGCGAGAACGCGACTTTTCTCGGGAATTGGTTCGGCTGTAATTGAGCCAAAAACGCGACTGTCCATTAAGAAACAATGGGGGGATGACTTTCGAATGTTAAGAGAAAAATGTTTTGGCGCGAGCCAGGAAATACAAGTGCTACAGAAGTATCTCGTTCGGAATACATTATGCAAATTTAATGCGCTCCCGAGTCACTTAACCGAAATCAGTTTACAAAAATGTGTGTGCCGAGTATTATGCAAAATGGCTTTGGCATTATTTCGAAGTCTTGCAAAACTCTTAAATTAATCCGTAATACAAAACTCGCGGTATACCCACTATTTTGAATTACACCTTGAATTACAGCGCGAAATATAAAAGTGAAGGCTCGAGCAACATTAGTGCAAATTGCTCTCTCCCTTAACGCACCTCGAATTTCGTACCGTCATTATACCATAGCACCTCCTTAGCGCCAATTATTCTTGATTTTGCATCCCACTCCTAATTGAGCTAAACCATCACCCAATCTCGCGCTTACCGCAGCCCATCAACAAAACCGTCGAACACAATCCTATCCCATTAGCCGTCCAAACAATACAAAACTATATATCGCCGAGGCTGGCTGTTTATCCAGCCTCGATTTTCGCATATCGATCCTCGCCGTGCAATAATAACCGATTCCTCTCTGCGGTTTCAGGTGGCGACGCGGCCTTGGAGCCCAAATCAAGGCAAGGCGCGGGAGATGAACAAGCTCTGCAACCACAAGAGAAAAATTCAGCCTCAGCCTCAGCAGCAGCAGCAGCAGCAGCAGCAGCAGCTACAGCTACAGCAGCAGCAACAGCTGGCGGTCCCGTCTACGGCCGGCACGAATCAGATCGTCACCTCGAACCCGGCAACGATCACCACGATACCGTTGGGCGCCGATTCGCCTCTGCCCATCGAAAAATCAAAAACAGGTATTTATGTTTGTTTTGTTTCAGATATTTTTGATATCTGATTATATTTTATGCTATCTGCTATTTGCTATCATTAAAATAGGAAACAGTTTTATTGTATGTCGTATTCAATTATCATATTAATTTTTTAATTACTTTCAATATTCAATTTTGAAAATGGTAGTTAAATTTAATCAATCAATATTAGTGATAACTCAGTGTTTATGAACGGTTATTCAATTATTTCTATTTAATTAGAATCATACATCGTTCTTTTCGCTAAATAAATTCTAACAGATCATCGCAATACCTCATCGCTAATCCCGTTAAAAATCCCAGCGCGAACAAGACAAAAGAAAAGGTCGAACAAAAATGAATCAAGTAAGCTAATCCCCAGCGGAGCCTGTCTCGTGTTTAACCGTGCAATTAACATGGGTTCATAACTGGCAAATATTTGCCGATCGTCTTTGATGTCGTCAAACAAACTCACCTCCCCACTCTTCTCCCTATCCACAGCACCACCATCAGCAGTAGTCCTTCTAGCCTAGCCTTCTTCTTCTCACCCTCTCCTCTTTCTCTCTCTCTCTCTCTCTCTCTCTCTCTCTTTCTCCCATCGCGAAATTCGCCGCGCGGCGGGCCGGAAACTTTGCAACTTTGACGTTCGACGTTCGCGAAGCGTTACATTACAGTCTCGATCCGCTCTCCATCTCTCGCGCGCGGATCCAGCACGTGGAAACTTTTAGATTGGTTCGTCGTCGTCGTCGTCGTTCGCTCGCACACAGGACGTATTACAAAAGTTTGCCCGGCAGGGAGAGAGAGAGAGGCGAATGACGTCGACGTGCCGCCGCCGCTGCCGACAAAAGCGAAAAAGACCGCGAAAAAAGGAAGGAGCTATAACGCAGTCGAGGAGGAATCGAACCTACGTACGTACACAGAGACGACGGAGGAGGATAAACGGAGGAAAGAGAGAAATGATAGTTATAATGGTCCAGACATTTATTCAGCATCGGCGCTGTTGCCAACTTTTGCTGGAGGAAGACCAAAAGTTTCCGTTCTCTCTCTCCTCTCTCTCACTCTCCATCTCTCTCTCTCAGAAAGAGAGAGATATCCTCGGATGAGCGGCGGAGGGTTGGAAAGGCGGCGGCGGTCGTAATCATTAGGAAAAAGTCGACGGCGAAGAAAAACGACGAAATTGCGGTATTAGCGGCCGGCTCTTGCGGCAGCTCGCTCTCTCTCTCTCTTTCTCTCTCTCGGCGACATTTATATATATCTATACCGGCCCTCGTCCGCTCGTTTTTGCGCGCCCCCTCGCACAGCCCTCCACTCTCTCTTCCTCTCTCTTCAGCTCCATTAAGAACCCGCGATAATGTATAACTATCGTTCCCTCCGCTT
>JAPYZA010007490.1:0-10097 GCA_030522685.1 Eupelmus azureus | reverse complement strand
AAACAAATTTTTCATTTTCATTTAAATTACATTAATATTATATTTAAAATCTATGAATCACTGAGATAATTGTTGTTTTTCATTAATGTCTTTTGAATGTCAATGATATTTGACTAGTAAAATAAAAAAAATAACAATAATTTATTACTAGAAAAAAAATGTAAGCCCTACTAATTCGTAGATTATGGATCCAAACCATGTCTATGATGCAATAAATTTGGGTCGTCGAATCGACGTTATCTGGCCAGACGAAAAGATGCGCCAGATGGGTGGTCGCTCGGGATGGCAGCATTGGGTGCCTGAGCGCGGTATGGAGGGTTGCGTGGTGCATCGTTGGTCACCGAACCACCGCGATCCCAACCGTCGCTCTCACGTTGATAAGGTCATACTGCTCGTAAGGATCGACGATAAGTACGTACCGATCGCCGAGCAAGGCGTGCGAGATCTCGGTGCCGAAGTATAGAAATTTAATTTGAGTAAATGCGTCCGTATGTAAGAGTGTGCATGTGGTATGTAAAATAACGTTGCAATCGAGGAGTGAATTTTTATTTTACATTGTACAAACGTGATACTTTTACGTGATAGTTAAAAATTTTTTACCGACATTTTTTGGAGAGTATAAAAAGTATTATTGATTATGTTTCCAAGAGCACTAGTTTTTTATTGAATAAATTAAATTATTATTTATTATGTTTCAATTAGTTATTTTTGTTTTAAGTCACATACTTAGTTCATCAACTATTGATAAAATTCTCACTAAAAATAAATAATTTCTAATAACCTGAATTCTATATTTCTAATTGAAGAATTTTAATAGAACTTATTATTACAAAGGTTAAAATTAATACAAATTATTTATCTTTATGTGGTTCATACTAATATAAGATTAATTAAAATCTTTTAAACATTGGCTTTGTATCTTGCATTAACTGTAAAAACGCACGTTTGTTAAGACTTATGTAAATAGGAAATATTTTTATTTTCAAAATGCAGTTATGAATGTGTAAAAAAGAAATTCACTTCTTGATTTTATTTTTAATATTTTTAAGCGCTTCAATCATGATCAATAGTTTGTTACAATATTTTTCTTGTTTTGTTTATACGAAAAATCTGATGAAAAAATATTTTTCTAAATTTGTCACCAAGACGGCGATCTCCATAAAATGAATGTTTTGTCAGTCTAATCAAATGTTATTTTTTTATTGTAATTTATTCTCGTATTTGAAAAAAAAAGTTTAAGGATGTTTTTTCATCAGATAGGAAAAGCATATAACGAAGAAAGTTAAATCGAAGTCATTTCCAGATAATCAAAAAACGGAAATGTCAACTGCGTACATAGTATATTTGTCAAGTATTAATTAATAAACGTTATTGCGATGGAAAATTTTTCTTGCCACGATCGACATTGCCAGCACCAATATCTTGTATCATATAATGTAATATAATAATTCCTAATAGCAATGGCCATCGTGGAACCGACGAAAAAAATTAAGTAAAAAATAATAAACGGGCATTGGTTGCTTACATTCTTTACAAGAATCATCGTTACAGCAACGAATGACGTCGATAAAATATTGTAAATAACTGATATAATCGCGATTTTCTATACTTTTGTTACTTTTTTTAAACGACTTAATAATGCTATCAATCTGTAGATAGAAAGAATATTATGAGGTAAAATCCATAAAGACATTGTTCGTGAGAACTGTAAAATAGAGTGAAAATGCAGTAAGACATATCGGTGCTTTTTAATAAAGAATTCATTTGTGCGTCTAAAGTGGAATTGGTTGTAAAGAAGCTAGAAAAATGCATTAAAATTGTTTAAGTGATACTTAAAACAGCTACTTTTAAAGAAATATAAGGTGATAACTTAGTCTCTTGGGACGCGCACAGAGAACTTACACGAATTTCGTTTGCATATTAGTTACATTAGTTTTCGTAGTTGTTATTCAATCTTGACTGTTTTTATTAAACATGAGCACGTTTTGTTGCTTTTTGTTAGCTAATGTCATTTTTGTTAAATTTGATAATTTTATAAAAATGTCATTAACATAAACTATGGCGTATGAATATCAAATTAATGCAATTATACAATAACAATGTAAATATATAATTAATAAATATAAAATTAATTTAACCAAAACATGTCCTTAAATATACAGGTATAAAGTATCTCATCAAAAGTAACTCAAGTTATATATATCTAATTCTTTATCAATTTCACTATAGTACGCTTTTTCTGAAAAGTAAAAATTTATTTGAATTAGCAGCTACGTGAATTTGTATGTACAGTAGTAAAAGTGCGAGAAAGGTACAGTAATGATTCTGTGTAAATAGAAAAAAAGAAATTAAATATGAGACAGGGCAGGTTGTACTGGAAAACATTTTAAGTCTTGATATTAGACAATTGCATTCAACCGTAAGTAAAATCATTGTAACCTTTGTACTGAACAAAAACAAAAACTGAAGTACAGTATACAAATTGTTCGATTGACTAGAGTGGAAACGTGTGTGTATAAGAATAAAATAAAAAATACAACACAGCCAGCGGTAAATCACAACATGGCCTTATATGATGGTGTACAATAAAAATGACACCTGACTGATAAAACAGAAATATATATATTATTATTAATTATATATATATTAGCTAGTCTTTTAACTGCTGACACACATGTACTTGTACTGCTCGCTGCCAAGAGAACAGTAAAGTCTGACTCGCTGAGAGAATAAATAGATAAAACAAAAATGATTAAGGAAACTTGTTTCATCTTGTCTAATATAAGAAAGCCTAATTTACATTGACTTTGGTGATTTACTCGGCTCGTTTATATCCGCAAAGCTGGTTATTGATTTATGTATATTATAAAGAAAAAGCTATTGTACCTTACATAAAAAGAGAAAAAATCTTCAATTACCTGGAGAAAATTATGTATAATTTATATTATGTATGATTGATATGAAATTTGACGTTGTGATATATAAGTATATATGTTTACAATCGTGTATGAACTACATATAAATCATTTTTTTGAGAATTTATTGAAAGTTGATTCAATGAAACACAAAATATTGTGGAATATTTCTGTTTTACTCTGTATATTTACATGGAAACCTGTTTATACATAGAAGAGAAATCTATAGTAATCTTAAAGAATTATTTATAATTATATGTAGGTAAATTATACATGAGTTAAATGTCATTACATTCATATAACTTATATATAATTATACATAATTTTTTCTAGGTGTTTTCAGTTTTGTACTTATATTTGAAATTGAAAAATTTGACTAATGTACATATACATATAATTCAGTTCTACACATTAACAAATAGCATCATATACTGTTATCAATTTAGTCTTAAAATATTCGATAGATTAAATTCCTTTGTAAAACCGCAATCTGTATAGCACAATTAATAATAATAGTTACGAAAAACAAAACTGAATCATCTGTTTTTATATATTTTTGTGAAAAATGTAAATTTTCACTTTTTAAATATGTACTTTTTAAAAATCAGATGTTTTATAAATCAATGAAGCAAAGAATATTTATCCAAAAGATTACATAGATTGTTCTTTCATTATTTAACAGTGCAGAAGTTGTAAAAATTTTTAAGGTTTCACTTGAATCAAAGCAGCGTATGTATACATATAATCAATAGTCAATCAACTATTACGATAGTTTTTAAAATTAAAAAAAAAAAAAAAATCAAGAATCACCTGCTGATGTTTTTGTGCCAACGATCGAAACGGTACTATGTACGTTTTGTCTCTGTGAAAAAAGAAAGGAAGAATGTTGATAGATCATAATTATTGAATACTGAATGATGGAACCGAGCTTTAATTTTAAGTTCGCACTTGACGAATCCGGCTGAAAGATGTATAATACGGCGTATTAAAGAGATTATTATACGTTATGCACACACAAAAGGCAAGACTTGATTGCAAAGCTAGACTAATGTATTTGGTCTAGTCTAGCTTTGCCATCCAATACTAGTCTTTTTTATAGAGTGCTGTAGTAAGAAAAGTTGTGTGTGCAAAAATACACCAAAACTTTTGGACTGGGGATTTTTAAAAAACGTATATTAAGTTTTAAACAAAAATTGTTATTCTTTTATTACCTAAGTTGTTGAAAACCAATTTTTTTTTTCATTAACTATTTTTATTCATTGTAACTTATGCTACTACTTGTCGATTTTAAAAATAATAAAAAGAAAATTAATGCTGTGATTTTTTTCTCGGTTGGTTTAAAGTTTAAGAAGAGCTAAATGCAAGATTTAAGTCCAAAGATTATTTGCAGACTTGATAACCATGTTTAGAGTAGAACATTATTAACATATGTATTTACCAACTTTCTCACTGCCACTTTTTTTTAAACAAAATTTTATGAAAAATTGAGATTTATTAAAAATGCATTTCCTAATTACATTGAATTGAAATAAATTAATGAATCTTCTTCAATTCAAATTGATTAATAAAATCAGTAATACAAAAGTCTTGGTGTTTAGTGAAGTGAAATGTTAATCAGCAGAAAAATATTTAAAAAAATATTGCGTATAAGAAACAAGTCCTTTGTTGATAGTCACACGCGATCGACGGCGTGTATTATTATAACTTGTATAAATTAATTGCGGTAATAATCAATTTTATAATTATATAAGTTATGTATCATTGCAAATAGTGCGATAGTATATTATCCAGAGAAATCTATCAAAGGGTTAACTATAAAAGTTACTATTATGAAGGATATTAATGATAAATAAAGACATGTTACTTTTTTACAAAAAGATTTCATTTTATTTTTATTTGATCCTTTGATCCTTGTACATTGCACTATATATACTTGCATTATAAAGGCATATTTAAAGTTTTTGCAAAATATATATTTATTTATATATATATATATTTGTTATTAAAACAAATGACTCAGTGATTACAAAGTTAAATAAAAAATCTAGCAGCAGTAAATCAATAAAAAAAATTGAATCAGAGTATTATCAAACTTTGAAATCACTTTACATTCTCAGAGTTAAGTTATCTAATAAATAGTAGGTCATGATAGTGTAAAAGAGAAAGTAAAATATGTCATCTTGACTTCTGAAATAGATATATGTATCTATCTAAAAACACGCACACACAGCACTCCTCTATAGACATAGGCAATATTAAAATAAAAAAATTATCTTAATCTAGTTGAACATTTTAATTAAAGATAAGATTAAAATGAAAATTGTAGAAAAACATTATGATTCCTAGCTATCAATTTATGTACATATTTTTTATAAATTGCCTATGACTGTGTTCTTGTGTATAGTTTACATTATTAAGTAGTATTGTTTTCTTTATTAGGTGGATGATGTCCCACTGTTAATTTTTTTATTAAATTATCTATCATATCTGCATCAACTAAACCTATAAATTTATCTACCACCAAACCATTAGATACGGCGATGACAGCAGGCACTGCTTTTACCTCAAATGTGTGAACTAATTCAGGATTTAACTCCACATTGACTATAGCAAGGTTAAGCTGCTGCATCGGCCCAATCAATTCCTCTAATTTAGGAGTAAGAATCTTGCAAGGATCACACCACTCAGCATGGAAATTCACTATTACTGGAACTTGACTATTCATAACCTTATTTACAAATTCTGTGTTATCATTTATCTCAAATTTTTTGTTTTTAGAACTCAGTAATGAAATTCTTCGCGAGCTCATCCGAAAAATATTTCTTACAGCAGGCAACATTTTGATATTCTAATCTTTGAATCTTATTATTAACTTAATGGCTATAAGGCATAAAAGCTTATATATATATATATGTATATCTTGGATGCACTTTTTAGTAAGGCTTCAAATTTATGTAAGATTTTTTATAGGACCCAATTTCTGATTCTTTCAGGTCTAGCAATATCCATAAGTCCAAACTTAATGTAGCCTATGAATCCAATCACAGATGAAGCTGCTAGCAGAATTAATAGTATCATGCGCCAAATGAAGAAATGGTCGTAAGGCTACAAATAAAAAAAGATTTGTAATTAATTATTTTGCCTCTTCATTAACTAACTTAGATTTATATGAGAGATTTATCTCTTAATACTTATAATAGAGATTTGCTCAGTAATTAAAGGATTTGTATGCCATTATAAAATGCAAATATTTTGTTTAAAAATATTCATGAGTCACATAAGAAAAGTTGCATTTACTTAACCTATTAAAACTATGACTTCACTATTTTGAATTTTACATAACTTCTTAATAACAAAATTTTATAAATAATTTTTCTTAATTCTCTAAATATACATAAATGACTATAATGGAATACTTTTTAGTTAATTAATTCTTTTAATGCTTAATCTATCAGAAATTCTTAATGACTTTGCATACACAAATAGTCAGATTAGTCAGACATATTACTAAAAAGGAGCATCAAGAAGCAATGTACCTTGTTTTCTTGAACAACAGGATGCTGCGGAGCTCGTGGAACACTAGCCAATATTACAGTGATGATAGCAGCCACAGCCAAAGCAACAGCCCCAATCCTCTTCTCTATCCTGAGAGAAATAAGGAAGATCAAGCCAGCTGATATCCACAATGTTAGTATTACAAATAATCCTAGACCAACTCCAAAAATATGGCTGGTCATCCCACTAGAAACAAAACTTGCTTAATTACGGATATACAAGTTCATTCATATTACAATATGTGCATTCAACATTAGATTATAAATTTCAAATGTATGCGCGCTATTCTAAGTATTTATAAAATAGTTCACGTTATATATATATATATGTCATAAGTTAATTTTAGCCCGAGTAAAACTAACCCAGGAATCGAAGCGGGTGATGCTGAGTTTAAGTAAGTATGAATGTGTCAGGCGATTAGCACTGGGCGTGTAAAGCTTCGAAAAAAATTCTTATAGTTACGTAATTAAATGAGCTTACCTTTACTTTGTAACCAAAATTAAAATATTAATTCTCGGAGATAACGTAACCTAACAAACAGTAATCATGATAACAATGCCAAGCGTATACTGACAAACATTGTATTCGTCATTTTGACTGTTGACAGCAGGTGGCCTCTGTGTTGTAGGTGGCTCTCTCTCTCTGCGTAATTGTGATACTTTTGTGGCGGGCTTTTTGAATGGGAGTTTCATTGTTTCATACTCAATTTTTACAAGCTAACCTTTTTATATTTCTTTTTAATATTATTATTTTTTTTAATATTAAAAGATATTGTTTGCGAGGAGGGAGATCAGTAAAATATTTTCTCTCGGAAATAATACTCTCTATTTCTATACAAAATTTTTATGTTAATATGAGTGACTTGTGTACCAAATAATTTTAATAGCATATTTACAGTTATTTCCGAATAAATTACTATAATTTGTTGAGCGAATCCACGTTATAAAAACTATCATTTTTGTAAAAAATCATTTATATAAGAAAAAATTTATAAGCATTTATCTATTATTTAAAAAAAATAACTTAATGGTTATTACGCAAACAAACGTTATCCACATTTTTAAACTAGAGCAAAAGTAACAAAAATACACACAGGTAATGGAAAAATTTTCTGTTGATCATAAATTCGTGTGTAAAAATACTGCTTAAACGGTAACATTTACCTACATTTTAGACAACCAGGAAAGGCTCATTATGTAAATTTTGAATTATTCAGTTTTTAGAAATTGGTCACTGTTCACTGTCCCGCTCTCCTTTACTATAATTACACTCATTCGCAATTTTTTAAATATTTAGATCGTTTTGATACATTTTTTATATATATTTTTGATTTCCAAAAATTGTATCACATACTTTCTAATGTTTCTTCGTGAATTTTCAGATTTTGTACGGAAATTGGATTCAGCAATTTTAAACGTCAAATTGGATAGAGTTTATTATCGCATATACGCAGACAAAGTTAGTGCGCTTTCATGATGAAATCGCTAACGAAAGGATGGTACGTATATATATACTTCATATGAGAGCGATAAAGAAAAAGTAACTGCTTTGCACTTAATCCCGCATTGAAACATTGAAATATTATACTTATTATTTTTGTAAAATGGCACACTTTACGCTCACTTTGCAAATAATATTTTCGATTTGGTCGAAGAAATCACTCTAAGCAAAATTCAACGGTATAACACGAATCATCCTCGTCAAACAATCCTCAAAAATCTCCAGCACCCCCAATAAACAAAAAAACAGTTCCCAAAACCAACCAAACTTCATCTCCCAACCCCACCTCCAGCCCTCGAAAACCCATATCGTCGTCGTTCCTCCGTTTTTACACTCGGCAAAGCAAATAAACGCGCGCTGTAAATCCATCATCCGCATCCCCGCTCTCGCCTGAAACTCTCTCGCGTTTCCACTTACGCGCGCCTCTGACCATCGCCGCAGTTTTTCCCACGCGAGTCTGCAACCATAACGTTTTATGTATATGTATACACACGTTATATACGCGCGTATATATGAGAGAAAGAGCAGCTCGGACGAGATGCGCGTTTACTTCCCGCTTCCTTTCGACGCTTAATGTGATTGAGTGTATACACTCCATTTCCTTTTTCAGACTTCGAGACTGGAACGATGGAAATTTTCAGAAGGTTTTCGAGAGGATTTTTTGGTGGTGAATCGAGGAGGATTTGTGGATGGGTGAGAATTATGGGAGACGCGAGCTTGTGAAAGTATATGCGGAACCTTGAAGTTGCATTTGAAAAAGTGGTTTGTTCGTATATCTTTCCTAATGTAATTAACGCTTCGGCTTCCAGCGGAAAATCTACCAAACTACCACTCGTTGGACCGGTATCCATCCTTTTGTTTGCGCGCCTCTGGCCGTTGAAACAGATCGGTTTCACGAAACCAGTCCTTCAACTTTGAACTTCTTTAAATTACAATCGATTATATTGCCCAGCTGTCTAGAAGCTCTAAAAATATCCTCATAAAAACTGGCAACGACGTCTGTTGTTTTTTTCAATACACACGCATGGGTGCGGTGAAGCTTAAGAGGCGGCTCGTAAATCGTTCGACGTTTTGCCTTTATTCGAATCGGTCTTCGTTTATGTTTGATTGTTGCTGCGGACTTTCTAAGTCCCGATGATTTCGCCGTATTATGTACGCTAGCAGGAGTTACAAGTGCACTTTGCGAGAGTGAAAATTCTTTGATATTGTCACGGCTAAGGTTCGTTCGTTTACTTGTTTTATAGTGAAAAAAGAGCATTTTGGATTTGGAATTTTTCGGTTCGCGAAAGTAAGTAGCTCTATTCTCGATTTTGCTTGGAAAATTATTGTTAATTACGAGAAGGCCGAAGATCAGTCAATAATTATTTAGTATTAGATACGTACAATAAATAGCATTTCATAATCGTAAAATAAGTTCACTCCGTATTTAGAATAGAATATTGTGAAAATGCTGATATTATACACATCAGTATAATAATAATTGTAAATCAAAAAACAAGGATAAATTTAATTATAAATATTTCCAACTTTTATAAAGTACTGCGAAGATGAATTGCGTTAAGGTGAATATTGTAACAACCTTGTTAAAAATTGACAAAATTGATTAAAACCAATGAAGCCGGGAAAATTTTTAATAGATTTCAAATAATAATTTTGAACTTTTAAATAATTTGTTATCAGTTATTTGTAACCGATAAATAACAGAAGATAAATACTTCTTTCAATTATTCCTATAATGGAAATAAATATATAGTAGCGTACTGAAATAAACTAATTGAATTTAGTTCATTTATGGCACCGGTTTGACAGCCACCAATTATTTTCTTTGGGAATCGCGAGATTTTCTTTGTATAACAGTCTATATAAAATAACGAAATTTTTACTGAAAGTACTACACTTTATTCAGCTCTGAAGGCGAACAACTTTTCACCAATGCTTTTGATTGTTTGTTTTGAATTGTACCGATAAAAATTTGGACATTGATTTTCTCAACGTTTTTACTGAAAAAGCCCTTGAGGGACTCACGTGATAGTGACTTTATTGTTCGTAGAATTGTCTCATAAATTTATTTTACGATAGCTAATGATCACTAAAGACAAACCAAACATTGCTTGCTATAAATTGTTT
>JAPYZA010007489.1:0-11782 GCA_030522685.1 Eupelmus azureus | reverse complement strand
AAAAATAAAAACAAGCAAAGAATACTTTTGAATTTTATATATCTAAAAAGCCGTGACAATCAACGCTATAGTATTTTTAAATATTAAAATATTATAAGAAAATAAATTCTTATTGTTTCAGAAATCGCTGAAAATCTGTTAATAACGCCATAAAAGGATAAACACATCGAGATAATCAATAATTATTTGAATAATAAATCTTTTTTAAACAATCAGATTTAAAGTAAATTTGGAAAACATGGACATTGTTTCGGAAGAAAATGAATCACCAATGGATACTTCCAGCATAGGTTCGTCATGATTATTATAAGTTTTATATAATTAACATTACCATTGTTTCTAATAATTGTTATATTTTTAATTATTTTTTACAGAGAATATTTCCATGAATACACAATCGAATTCAAAAAAGTCAAAGAAACGTAAAATTTCGACACCTCTTACATCACCAAAACAGCAAAGAAAGAAACAGTATAACATTTTTAGAAGAAAATTAAGCACTTTATTACCTGGAGTTTTTAATAAAACATCCATTCGCGGAGAATACATATTCAATTGTAAGTAAATTTTATTCTAACTTGCAATGAGAGTATCCTATCTTTGGGTCACGGATTTTGATGAAATTTTGCAAAATGATTCTTTGGCCCAATTTATATTAAGTACCTAGCTAGGCAGTAAAAATAAGAAATGTCTCAGATCACATGTAATTGTCGGCCGAGGCGAAGCCGAGGTTGACAAACATGTGATCTGAGGCTTTCTTTTTTTGCTGACAAGGTATGTATACTTACTATTTTTCTGCTCGACGGTGCCGAAAAGCGCTAACTTCGGCTCGCGTAGCGGCCTGTGGGTCTATTCTGTAGGGCTAACGCTAGCGTTAAATAAAATTAACGCTTGATTTTACGTGCTTTTCTATATCTATATACAGCGAAAATAGCGCGCGTTAGCCGGAGGGCAGAAAAGTTAATTTTAGGTACAAGAAAGAAGCTTTCATTCAAGCCGTTTTACAAGATGAACGTTTCATTGTATAAAAAATTATAATCTATCAAAAATCAAGCAAAGTTTTTGAATAAAAATCAACGTTAATTTTTAACGAGAAATATCTAGTTTAATTTTCGTTTATTTGTACATTTTTATATAATGAAGCTTTTAACTTTTTTTTTGCACTTAAAATGGCTTTGGAAATAATTTTCTATTGCATATTTTAACTAAGTCATAAGCATTCAAATCAAACCATATTTTTGTGCCTATTATGGTTAAATGGGCAATACTTTGGACTCTCGGGCCCATTCAATAATCGCCGAAGTACGTGTCTCATATTTTGGGTTGAACAATCATTTTGTAATATTTCATCGAGATCCGTGATCTAAAGATGGGTTACTCTCTTTGTTAGTACGTATAAAATAAAATAAAATTGATAATATCTAAATATTACCGTTAATTTGATCGATTACAGTGTTTTGCGATATTATCCGAATAAACAATCTAATAGATGCAGATGATGATATCACAAAAGTTGATCTTTTAATTACTGAACAACGAATTATGCGTGCATTAAATAATCTTTTTAAAAGAGACACTGCTGTCAATGCTAACAATAATAACATAGAAAATGCAAGGTAATTAAAAAAAATTTCAATGATGCTTTTTAAAAATTTCATTATTAAATGATAATAATTAACTTTTCAGACTTCTTCTGAATTCTTACATGTCTCCGTACAAAGAACAGTTCAAAGAAATATCTCCAGTAGGATCAGGCGCTTTTGGTGAAGTTTATAAATCTGTACATTTGCTTGATGAAATGAACTACGCCATTAAAAAAATTAAATTAAAGGGATGGGACATTAAAATGATTTTAAAAAGTTTGGAAGAAGTCAAAACTCTTGCTAAGCTCAATCATATTAACGTGGTCACGTACAAGCAGGCTTGGATAGAGACTGTTAAAACTGAAGACATAGGACCTTCTCAGTCATCATCGAGGACAGCATCAAGGAATTCCTCATATCTAGATGTGATAAACAATGATAATGATGCATTTTTTAGAACCATAGAAAATAAATGCAAATCTCTGACCCTGAATACGGAAAAGTCTAGTAGAGAATCTTCGGAAAGTCTGGTATAAACATTATTTAATATACTTTTTTATTTGAGTTCATGTAAAACACAACTTGTTATAAAAAGTATGGAAACCCAACTTTTTGTGTTTATTTTTTTGTATTTATTTTTTAATTTTTAGAAAATTACTCTTTCACGCTGTTCAGTTATTCTTTTAATATTATAAACAATAACGTGACAACGATAATGTTTTGAAAAACTTTAAAATTAAATTAGAAAAATGGGTTTCCGCATCCAAACGATAACAAAAATAGTATAGGGAGGAAAAATAAAGAATGTCCCAGATCGCATGTAAATTGTCGCCCGAGGCTTCGCCAAACATGCGATAAACATTCAATCATTCAATCAACATTCGATAAACATGCAATCTGAAGCTTTCTTTATTTCCTCCCGTGGTGCGTATACTATTTTTCACCATACCCGGACCGAAAATACCACTTTCGTGATTTTGAGCCGGAAGCGAAAGTGGTACTTTCGGCCAGGGTATGGTAAAAAGATTTTATATCGTTTTAAACACATAAAATACAAAAATATATTAATTGTTTCAATTACAGAACGAATCGCAAATGATTTTATACATACAGATGAGCTTGTGCGATAAAAGTTTACGTCAATGGATGGATGGTAGAATCGAAAGATCACCATTATCTGTCATTGAAAAAATAGCATCTCAAATTCTATGTGGTTTAAGTTACATTCATAATTTGAAAGTTGTTCATCATGATATTAACGTGAGTTTTATAAAAGTTGAAAAATAAGTAAATTTAATTAGTAAATAATAATGATAAATTATTATTTTCAGCCAAACAACATTTTTATATCAGAGATATCCGGAGAACTTCAAATTAAAATAGGAGACTTCGGCCTCGCTTGTATTTCACAAAAAGAACTTCATAGTCAAGATTTAGGCACTCCTTTATACGTCGCTCCTGAGCAATTAAATAAGGAATGCAATCCGAAGGTATACAATTTTTTTAACTACAATTAATTACACAAATTGGTATTATAATTTTCTGGATCTTCATATAGAGTGACATATATGGTTTTGGAATTATTTTATTTGAATTGCTTATTCCGATGGGTTCGTGGATGGAACGCTGTAAAAAAGTAGAAAGTTTCAAGAACGGTCAAGTACCTGATGAATTAAGTCCAGAATGGGTAAGCTTCTATCATTTAATACTTTAACTAATTTTCACTTATATTTTAATTTTTTGTTTTTATTTGTTTAATGATTGTATTATAAATATATGCGCAAGTATTAATCATTTATTATATTTGTAGATCCATCTATTAAAAATGACTCTACATGAAAATCCTGACAAGCGAGCGTCAGCCGAACACCTTTTAGAGTATTTGAAAACTAATAACGATATAAGAATCGCCAATTTACAAGCTGAAAATGATAAATTAAGAGATGAAAATAGCATGTTACAAATGCAGATTAAAAAGTACGAAGATGAGAAGAAACTTTATATCGAATCGCACATAATATCAAGTAGATTAAATACAATTTAACCATAAGAGTAAACTTTAAAAGCAATCATTTTTAATTTTTACTTTCAGTTTTAACTTAAATTTATAATTTTTTATACTTTTTTAGATACTTTAAAAAGTAAAGTAGTCTTATAAACTTTGCAATAATTATTTAATTATGTCTTTATTTAAAACTACAAATTTTTTTAAATACTTAATTTTATAATTTTATGGTATTTATCTTACGTTTGTACCTTAGTACTTAATCATAATTGACTTTACTATTTTTTTTTTATTTGTTTATGCGTTTGTTAGTTTATATTTTTATTTCATAAGACTGTAATGAAAACTGATTAGAAATAAGAAATGTACATATTTTTCTAGAGATCTAGGCACGTCCATGTACCTGTAAAAATTGTAAAATGTCAAAAATTTATTAACAACAATTTGTAAATATATGTATATATTTTTTTTTTAATTGATTTCTTTTTTATGCTTTCCTTCCTTTCTATCTTTTAAATATATGCGGAAATCCAAAAATTGTTTAATAAAAATCAATTGGATAAATTGAAAAAATGTCGGTGTTATCAATAAATTAAGATTGTCATGTCGTCAATTTACAGTATCAATCAGTTTAGTAAATTTAATCTTTTATTGAAAAAATAAATTTTCCATACCGACCTTTTCTTGTAGATCCAAACAGATCTGTTATATATTATTTTTTTACACGGCCATCTCTTGGCATTCTTTTGAATATTTATCGATTTATAGTTATCGGTAAAGTTTAATTTCTATAATTAATTGTCCAATATAAGATACTTTAAAACACTTTCATTTTTTATAGATTACTATAATAACTTTGGAAGAAGTGTGTATATATATTTTATTAATAATTTTATGAAATTTGGTCACTAAAAAAAATCCGTGATTTCTAAATGTAAGACCAGATACATAGGATAAAAGATTTAGAACTTCACGTTTACAACTACTAAGTTTCATACAATATTAAAATATGTGTTATTATTACAGACTAAAACTTCTATAATTTTTTAAAATTTACAACTATTTACTTCTTTTGTTCTATTAATATAGTTATAAATAATTTTATACAAATTAATGCATCCAACAATAGTTATCTCCGTTACAATAATTAAATAAAAAATACTGTTGATTTAAAGAATAAGTATTACCGATGATATCACTGCACAATGAAAGAATAAGATAAAAACTAAATGTTATTTACAAAAGATACGAAAGCCTTTAAAAAAATATTTAAAAGTTATATTTTGTGTTAAACTAAATCTAATTTGAAAATAAGATAACTGATCGATGCATGAAAATTCGCCCGAGTGCACGGAGCAGTAGCTTTGCTCCCACACAGATGGAGTTGCATTTCACCGGCGAAGAGGCGTTGGTTTGCAAGTAAAAAAAGTATTAATATTAGTACAGTTCAGCCTTTGTCCACAGTGTGACAAAACTACGCAGTTGCTAGAATATTCTACTGTATACCATCGCTAGTTCTTACATTTCTCTGCAGAGGATACAAAATAAATATAGACGAATTTGAGGAGTGATATCTTTTTCATTGCTTTAAGCGTGAAAAAGCCTTTCATAAAAACGGAGTGCAACCGGAGCGGTACGCGGAGCGGAGATTGCAAATCAGTGAGAGAACCGAGAGTCTGCGAGAGTATAGCGACTCCATGTGTGAAGGAGAAGGCACTGCTAGTTGTCAAAAGTCAAGTGCCGAAACTGTTGCACGCAGTATCGATTTGCGGAGAATACTCCAAAAATATTTCGTGATTATTTGATAAATTGAACAAGGTAGGGTGGTAGTTTGATTTAATGCATTTAGTATAACAATTGTAATAATTGCTTTACAGCATGTATGTTTGATAGATAATATGCTATGAAAAATGTAAATTCGCTGGTAAAAATTTAACTATTTAAAATAGCTGGAGGCCAATAAATAGCTAGATTTTACCTATTTTCTATTGTTAACAACGCCGAAAAAGGATTAGCGCTTTAACACTATCTTGCAAGTTATTAACTAGCCATAAAATGGAATCCATTTCCACCAGGGTTAAAAAAGATAAATTATTGAATGAAGTTTCTGTCAACCTAGCACACGTAGTTTATTCTTACAAATATAATTGTATTTTTATTGTTTCTTTAATTTTGAAATTCTATATCAAATTTTCCAAAATAATGTCATTGTCTTTCATTAAAACAACACATTGATATGTGGAGAAACTTCCCAACAATTTTGAGCGAACATAGATGAATTTTCATTCATTCAAATTGTGTTGCCGATGTTTTAGGAGATTTTTACCTTAAAAATTTTATTTATGAAAAAAAAATTTTCTAATCTGATAATAATTTTCTTTAAAAAAATTTATAATTATGCAACAATACTTTGATATAAATGAAAATTTATTGTAATCAAAAAAGCTTATACTAAAATATAAAAAATGTAAAGTACATTATTATCAAAGAAAGTTTCATGAAAAAAATATAAAAGTAGTATAAATTGATTTTTAATTTTTAATATCCATTGTAGAAATACTACAAAATATATATTTTCTAATTTTAGTTGGAAATTACTAAAACAATACTAGAAAAATGGAAAATAAAAGTGCTGAGAGTAATACATCAAAAAGTGAACTAGTCAGAAGTCGAAAAATCGGTATTTTTTATTACATTTTTATTTCATAATTAAATATAACATTATAAGAAATAAGAAATAAAAGTATAAATATATTTTTACTTAAAGGACGAAATGGTGCGGAAGTGCCAATAGAAGAGACAAAAAAATACTATTTTAAACGTTTCAAGAAACAAATGGAAAGAATATTATTTGTGCTTTTGAATAAAGATTCAGAGCGTGGTGATTATGTATTAAGAAGTATGTATTCTTACAAATTATTATAACATAAACAGAACATAAAATTATGAAATTTTAAATTTTTATTCTTATTGCAATTATGAATATAAATTTTCTATTATTTCTTACAGTATTTAGTGATATCATAAGTATAAATAATATTGACACTAAAACGATAGAATATGAATTTACTGAGAAAAGAATTTTCAGTGCTTTGAGTAGCTTATTCAGAGTTCAACGCGGCTTGGTAGATGATAAAGCGACAAAATCAGCAAGGTATATTCGTTTATTACATTTACAACTATTTTCTAATATGAACAGAACTACAGATTAAGAACATAAGTAATTTATAATGATTTCAGATTTCTTGAATATTATGAATCAATGTATCAAAGAAAATTTAAAGAAATAGATCGTATAGGTTCTGGCAGCTATGGAACCGTCTACAAGGCCCAACATATTTTGGATCAGGTACATTATGCTATTAAAAAGATTAAAATAAAATGTTCGAGCACGAAAGCTATAGCCCAAAGTTTAAAAGAAGTTACGATTTTGGCTAAATTACATCACGTGAATATAGTGGTGTATAAACAAGCTTGGATAGAACCTGTTTTAGATGATAGTGAGCAGGACTTAGAATCATCTTCGAGTGAAACTGAAACATTAAGTAGTAAAGGGACAAATTCTGACAGCCAAATAAAATTAGAAGGCAGTCATTCCAAAGGAAAAATTGTGAGTAAAAAGTTAAAACAAAAACATTTTTTCGTTAAATTAAATAATTATATTAAATTATATTTATTAGTAAACAACTTGAACTGTTTTTTAAAAATTATAAAGTTTGAATATTATTCAAAACTTTTGATGCGAATGTACATTTTAAATCATTAAATGCTTATAAACTTACACCTATACAATAAAAAAAATCTAATTTCAGAAACATCCGAAAATAATGTTATATATACAAATGAATTTATGCACGAAAAATTTGCGTAAGTGGTTGGAAGAAAGAAATAATTTTTCTCCTGTACAAACAATAGATTCAATTGGAACTCAAATACTTAGCGGTCTAAGTTACATTCACAAAATGAATGTGATTCATCATGATATCAATGTAAGTTTGCTTAAATAAAGGTGGAATTTACTTTATTTAGATAATAATCTTTTCATTTTGTTATAGCCGAACAACATTTTTATCTCAATGAAGTCAGATGAACTACAAGTCCAATTGGGAGATTTCGGTTTGGCCTGCTCTTCTAAAAAAAATAACCATAGTGACAGTTTTGGAACAGCCATGTATGAAGCTCCCGAACAAGCAAATAAAACTTGTAATTTCAAGGTACTTGATCTTCTTAAATATGTTTACATGTAAATCAAACATTAATATTGAAATTACAATTAATGACAAATTTTTAATTTAGAGCGACATATACAGTTTTGGAATTGTACTATATGAACTGTTGTTTTATGTCAAAACATCATCCGAATTTGTTAAATGGGTAACGAAATTAAAAAAACAAGAATACATACCAACTTTTCTCGTACAGAACTATCCGTTATGGGTAAGAATTAATGCGTAATAAAATGTATTATATATATAAAAAATATGGTATAAATGTATATACCGTTCTTTTACAATTATTAATGAAGAACTTGATCAAACTATTTCAAATATAAATCTTACAAGTCTAAATAAGTACTTTTCTTCTTAATAAGAAATAAACATATAATTACACATAGTATACCTAAAGATACTATTTTTTAAATAAATTTTTAATTATTTTCTTAAATTTTTAGATACAAGTGGTTCAAAAATCAACATACGAAAATCCTATTCTTCGCCCGTCAGCGTGTAATCTTTTAAAAAATGTGAAAATTAGAAATGATCCAGAGATAAATATATTAAGTAATATGATTAATCTTTTAATAAATAGCAATGAAAAACTACATTTAGAAAACGCTGCGAATCATTCTGCTATAAAGGATTTGCAAGCACAAATTAGAAAGAAAAATGGAATAATATCAAAATTAAGAAAAAAGTTATACTGTTCACCAGAGAGTCAAATGTACGTAACGAATTTTTTAGGATAGTAAAATGAACCATTTTTTAAAAGATAAATTTATCACAAAAAATATAAGTTTATATAAGCAAGTTTTTAACATTTTAATTTAAGGTAGCAGTGCTGTAACATGTATAGTTAGTTGTTCATAAAATAGTAAAATAGAGTAATAAAATAAATAGTATGATAATGGAAATAATAAATAATAAAATAGTTAATTGTTAATTTAATAAAATAGAGAAACGTATATACAAAACTCTGAGCAACTTTATTTTTTTCTTTTTTCAAGATTACTCTTACAAAATTTCAGATTAATTCACCGTCTCTAGTTTTACATCGATATGAATATATATGAAAATTTTGTCGATAAATCAATCTAAAATTTTGCAAGAGTATTATCTTGCAGGTGGAAACTAATTTTTCCAAACATTTTTTGCGATCCTCTATTTCATTATATTTTATGAACAACAAACTATGCAACACAAGAGTACCTTAAAGTAAAATCTTGAGAAAAAATCAAGATTGATATTTTTTAATAAAAGTAAATATTAATTATTACAAAGTATTTGTACAGTATTCTAGGTGTACATAGAAGAGTGTATTCCAAATTAAGATTTATACATTTTTGAAAAGATAAACGAATTTTAAAAAGTTATTGTTATTAAAATTAAAAATTATATTCTATTTTTTAAATACAATTCTTTTTATGAACGTTACTATTATAAAATTATATTATAATATAATCTATTATATTATAAAATAATTACTGAATCTTTTGAATACATTACTTGTACACGTGTACTCATTAGTACAACTATAATTTTGTTAAGTTAATTTTACTATAAATTCTTTATATTTGTAAGTAGAATAATTTTTATCGTACTTGCATGCCTGTATTACTTTTATTAAACGCAGTATTGCAATTTTTAATACAACTCTTCTATTCATAAAGCATATGTACAAACTTTTATTTTTAAGGTAATTTTAGTACGATAGATTTAAGGTGATTCTTTAACTAAAATTAACTCATTTGAATCAAAGAGTAATTAAGTTAATTTAAGAAAAAGAATCATCTTAAATATTAATTTTAAATTTTTGTGATACTATACTTTTTAGAAATATTAAGATCATTTAGATATTTACATGCTAAGTTTTTTATTTAAATTGTTAGAAATAAATAATTTGAGCATAACGCTTACGATAATGCGTATTAAATAGATTGACTTTTGTAATCAGTTTAGAGAGGCGAATACAAATAAAGAAGTTTATTACTGAAAAAATTGTTTTTCTTTTAAACAAATTAAAACGTTTAAAAACATTCATTTTTCATTGTTTTACAAAAACTATTTTGTGATTACTTAATAAAGAAAAGTACGGACTGTGATTTTTTTATTATTCTTGATTTTATTCTTGTATATCTGTCGTATTATGTCTATGGCTTTCGGACATAACAAGATAAATCTATTTTTCATGATTTCGTCAAATTAAGGGTTTCATATTAAGATCTACAGTCAATATAAAAAACACTGTAGATAAATAAAAGAATTTTTACATGAAAGAAAGGCTTTCACATCTTATGAAATTTGTGTTATCTCGATTGTAAACAAATTTATTTAACCACTTATCTTGAGAAGCCACACAATTATGGTATTAATTTCTTTTATTTTTTATTACAAAAAAGTTTAAATTACAGCTGTAAATTCCAGTTTAAAATTTCCTACATTTATTGCTGTATATTTTTATTACTTGTAATTGTTTGTAAACTTTAATTTTAACAAAACAAAATTTCGTTCTCTAAAAGTTCTAAAAGATTAATCAACATGCAATACTCTCCCGCTTCCAAAAAGTACAAAAACATCTTTACAAGATGTCCCAGCTTCAAACCGAGAGATGCATCTGCATCGCGCTCAAACTCTCCCGCTCGCTAATCCAACAAAGAGCAAACCCAGCCCCGTAATAATCTTCACTACACACACACTTACACCAAAGCAAAAAAAAAAATTTCGAGTCTCTCGCCGCATATGCGTTCCTGCCTCTCCGCGTATCTTTCTTTTTTCCAAACGCGCGCGCGACCCAAGACGCACACACACACATATGCACATATACGTATACGTATATAGACGCATATATACGCCTCGGCATTGCCATATAGAGCAGGAAACGTCCGTTGCCGCGCGCACAGCGGTTTTACATATACACACAGGGAGCAGCCCACGCGCGTCTCGTAGCACTTCGCCGAGCGCGCTTTTGCCAATGAATCACGCTTTTTGTTCGCCGCGGCGAGAGCGAGAGGGACTTGCGAGGTTTACCGTTAAAAGAAAAAGGACCGCGCGGACTCGGAAGTTCCGCGATGTGCTATGGGCTCTCTCTCTGGGTCTTGGCTGGCGCTTTGTTGACGAGAGCGAGATTTTGATGGGATAGAGTTTTGTTGGGTGCAGGTGGGACTATGGGTTCGTGTAGCGGGTATTGGGCAAAATTTGGGTTTTTGGATGTTTGGGATTGGTTGGGGTTGTGTACTTTATTGGTATTGTTTTGATTTAATTTAGTTGTTAAATTTGGGTTGTAGTTTGGAGGGCTCAGTACAAAAGGGAGCCGAATTTATTTTGAAAAACGTTTATTTTTTTTAACAAAGGTCTATATTTCTGAAATTTTAACATTTCAAACTTATGGTGTTATTGAATTCTGTACTGTCGATTCTGTAAAATACTATTTATAGAAATGTATTACCCTTTAAAGAATTAAATATTAATTATCTCTAATATTACTTTTTTTCAAGAACATGTGAAAATTGACTTGATCGTCTAGAACTCTAAACTCTCCATTTAGTGTAGTATTTAAATGATTATGTGCTTATTTAAATGATAAAATGGAAAGGCATTACGCATAAATGATGAAAAGATATGCATCAATAATTAAACAAAATTAGTCGTATATTAGTAACTATTTTTATTAATTATTCAATTGTTTTAAAAATTTGTACAAAGTTTATTATATAATTTTTAAATATAATTTAATAAACTACTTTTAGCAATTTTGATTCTCATAAAATTGACTGCTTAAAAAATTAGAAAATTATAAATATTTACAATAATTTTGAATCTATTAGATAAGTATTTCTCTTAAAAAGTTTTTATTCTAAATAATCGAAATACGAATTCATGATTGTCTAAGATGGCGAAATTACGACCTTGCGAATGTGATTTCGTATTAAATAACAAAGCGCGAAATACAATTGATTTCTTAAGATTGGCTTATCAAA
>JAPYZA010007488.1:0-10101 GCA_030522685.1 Eupelmus azureus | reverse complement strand
TATACAGGCAACTAATTTTTAATTATTTATATTTTATATTTTCAGATTTTAATAGTATCTGGTCCCCTTAAGCAGTTAACGTGCTCAGCAGTTATCAAATTAATCCTACAATTGATGAGTGGATTGATTGGAATTGATTTCAGAGGGAGAACTGATGATTTACATGGCTTCGAAATGGCTGATGCCAGCTTTGCAGATTCAAAAGGAGCACTGACCATCAGCGGCTACATTATTCGATTGTTTGGAGATCCTGTTGCATGGAAAACTCACAGACAACGATATGTATCCCTATCGACGTGCCAAGCAGAGTATGTTTCGATGAGTGAGGCATGCCAAGAGATGATATCTCTGCAAAATTCGATTAAGTTAGTAGCAGGTAAAGATTTTCTGCCAATGACCTTTTGGTGCGACAATAATGCAGCAATTCAAAGTTCGAAGGTTAGCTGTACAAAAAGGTTGAGTCATATAATAGAAGTTAAAGAATACCCTTATACAATTTAAATCGCCTCCTCCTCGAGATCAATTTGTAGATGTTTAAAGTGTAGTTAGGGCAACTATAAATCATAACAGACGTTTATTGAAAAATAAAATTTCAAATAACAGTCGCAGAATCGTAAATATTAATATTATTACCTAAACATTTATTTTAATATTATTAACATTAATTCAGAATTACAAAATCTTAAAAAAACAAAATTATTTAACAATTATTTAATATATCGTTAGAGCAAATTGTTGCTTGTCTGTTACAATATTTCTATTGTAAAATTTTGCAAAAGTTGCAGGATTCTGTGTCTGACCTGCTGTTTTTCTAAGCAAATCCATATCCACACCCAGCACCTTAGCCGCAGAGGTAGATGCATGGTGCATACTGGTCGCTGAAAATACTGACGTATCAATATTGTAAAGATTTAAAACATCCTTGACCCAACGACTAAGAGTCTGAGCTGAAACGGATGCTCAAGAATCACTTACTTCGCACACTTGTATTTTAGTGCTGACTCTTCAAAGTAATGAATTTCCGCCGTATTTTACGTAATTTTTCACACATAAATCGAGCAAGTTTTTGTTTCATTTCTCTTTTATTCTCGTCACAACACCTTACATAGTTATGCCTTAAATGGCCATTTTATATGTTTTTGGGGTCACTCTATATGACTCCGGTCTTAATTTTCTTCTATGAATCATCATTATAATTACTTTTGAACTTGAATTATTCATCCTATACATTTTGTAATTATCGTTAAATCGTGTTTTAACGTATAAAAAATGTTGGTTCAAACAAATTTTTAAATTGTACTTATGGAGTTATATAATATATTAGCGATTTTTTAAAATTATTAGATGTAATGGCAAGTCAAATAATTTAAGTGTCACTTAAATTTGTTTCATAAACGATTTGAATACAATTAATGTTTAAATAGATAACATTTCGACATTGACGTATTGAGATGTGTAAAACCTAAAATTCTATGTATATTTCTCCTTTAGCATTACCCAGAGCCAACGACGGGGACGTAGTGAAATAGAAAGGCTCCATCTTTTTTTATGTTTTTTAATTTAAAAAAAATGTTTTTCATATCTTTTACTTTTTCATTTTTTTTATTTTTTTTTTAACTAATTGTCAAAGATGTAGTATTTGATTTTTCATTTTGGTGTAATTTAAAAACTAATTAGTTAAGTTTATGCGAGGTCCAATATTTAAAAAAAAGTATGATATTTAAAAGATGCCATTCGCTTATAACTGTTCTTATATTTCAATTAATATAATGCCAACATTTTTTGTCTACAAAATGTGTCAAACATAGAAGTTTGTTACAATCAGCACATTTTATGAATGCAGAGCTTTCACATTTGGCGCAATCACTTAATATGTCTTTGTTTTATTGAAACAAACTTCATTTACATTTTTAAACTTTCCGGGATTGGCAGAAGCATATCCATTTTTATCCCAAGCGTATTGTAGCATTGGTCGAAATATTTCTGCTGTGAGCTGATTGTAAACCAGTGAATGCATCTTTAAGATGAACATTCTATTATGAACTTGTTCTTCTGTCTGTTCCAACAATATTTGATTGTAAATTGCACGTACCAAAATCGTATATTGTCTAAAAAAAAATATACATCTAATGGTTGAAAAATTCCTGTTGTACCGGCAGGTATTGTTAATAGTTCAACACAATCTTTTTTGTCAGGTGTTAAGCAACTAGCCAAATGATCTGCTTATTGTCCCGACCAACCATCAGTTAAAAGCAAAGTTATTTTTTCATGTGTAATATTAAGCACTCTATTATCTATTTTCTGACGTGTTCTTTCGTTAGTTTATCAGATGTACTACAAACTACAACCAAATTACTCGGTGTATTCTGTACTACTTCTACGTGAACTCCAGGTCCAAACTCATTACCAGTAGTTTGCTGTAAACATACTAACATAGGGGACAAACGTTTACCAGATGCTGTAATTATTGGCTTAATTGTATGAGAATGAGTTGTATTAGCAACGCTTCTGACTAATTGCAAAGTATTCTTTTCACCACGATTACTTAAAGTTCTTGTTGAAAAATATTCTTTTGAAAAAACAGACTGATCAGAATTGATAACAAAATCTAGATTATATTGGGGTATTTTACTATTCGTAAGTTGTAAGTGAGCAGATTTATGGTCTTCAATTTCAATTTTTTCTCGTAAATGCTTCCTAGTTATAAGTTTAGTTACTTTTCTTGAAGAAATAAATAGTCGAAGTTTCAAATTCTTAATGAAATTAAGGCTTGCTTTAAATTTATTTAATCAAATTTTTTGCTTCTTTAATAGCCCATCAACGAAGATCAATATCACGAACTGGTAAAAGTCGGTGTCTTGCTTCAGTAAATCGATTCTTTATGGGTTGTTCTAGTCCATGCATTTTAAATGAAAAATTTCCATTGTTTTCAACGTATTCTCTAAATCTACGACAGTGGCGACAGTGACGACAGTGACGTGGTGCTTGACTATGAAAATCATCCCTCAACCTGGCACGGTCGTCACCATGTACTTAGGGTCACCATTAAAACGAAACTTCGAAAATATCAATAATGACGAACTGGTCAGTTTCCTGAGAGGATGTGACTGGTTGCGGTTTGGGGATGAGGTGTCTGATATTGACGCTATATTGGAATAGCTCAGCTCAAATCTTATGGAGGATGTTAATGCGCTTGCGTCATTGAAAACTTACCGCACAAGAGCAAGTTTCCGTCGATCGATGCTGAGCTCGAAAGAAAAAAAACGAGCCACTGTTTATAGATCATTCAAACGAGTTGGGTCTGATGAGTTCCTGGAAGAGTTCACAGAGCTGTGCAAGGAAGCACAGATGAAAACAGATGAAGCTAGAATAAACAACTATTAAAATAAATTGTTTAATGCCTTGGGCAGTGATAGATTCTGGGATCAACTGCGCAGCTTGGGACTCCTGCCGAGAAAGAGCAGGGCATTGAACGGTCTCACGCCTGCGTACCTAAACGCGCACCTTGCTTTGAGGAGTGTCACTCTCACGAGCGGACGAGGGACGTGCTATGAGTGGTGTCGTTTCTGAGGCATCTTTCGAGGGTTTCAGTTTCTCTGAAACGAGCCTCAGCGACGTCATCCTCTCTGCTGCACATTTTTCTTCTCAGGCGCGGGGTGAGGATAGCATTCCGAAAAGTGTGACAGTTGAATCTTTTCCTTTTATCGGCAACGTGCTCGTGGGTTTTTTCAATGCATCGTTCTCGAGCAGGACTTTTCCGGTCCTTTGGAAAAGAGCGAACATTGTTTCTTTGAACAAATGTTCGGCGCCGCCCAATCCATCGGAATTCAGGCCGATTACGCTATTGTACTTTCTTTCAAAGGTGCTGGGAAAGATAGTACGTAACCAAATATTAGAATATCTAGAGAGTAGAGGAGCCATCGACCCACTGCAGACGGGTTTCAGACAGTATCACTCGACCGAGATAGCCTTACTGACACTGACGAAAGACATTAGATTGGGGATGAGCAGCAGGATGGTCACTCTCCTCCTGTTCTTTGACTTTTCTAAAGCATTTGACACGGTCTCACCCGGGCATCTATTAGATCGACTTAGACGCCTGGGCTTTTCAATAGGAGCTCTCTGCTTGGTGCAATCGTATTTATCAGGCAGAGAACAGTTGGTTGTTACCAGAACATCTGGTAACTTCCCTTGGATAGGATCGGACCTCGGAGTGCCAGAGGGTTCTGTTCTGGGACCGTTGTTGTTCTGCATGTACATTAATAATGTCAGTGAGGCTTTGGCAGAGGGTCAGGTTGAGCACATACTCTACGCAGATGACCTACAAATCTATACTGAGGTTCCGAGGGGTGATCTGGCCGAGGGCATAGCGCGGTTCGAGTCAGCTACCGTGGCCGTGTCTGGGTGGGCGGCGCATTCATCACTTAGACTGAATACCTCGAAGACAAAGGCAATTATTCTTGGTCGTAAATGTATTGTTAAAAATATTTACGAAATGGGTCATCTAGTTGTTCAAATGAGCAAGGGGGTCTGTGTTCCCTTCTCTGACATGGTCACGAATCTCGGTGTTGTGCTTGACCGTGGAATAACATGGGAGCCACATGTCGATCATATAGCTAAAGAATTCAACAGGTTTCTCTTTAGCTTCAGGTTCTTTCGCCGTTACACCGCCGAGACCTCAGGTAAAAGGTTGGCTGTGGCCCTGCTGTTCCCTCATCTAGATTACTCTTGAACTAAGACGGAGACGTCAGGTCATGCAAAATTCATGTGCTCGTTACATATATGGTGCTAGAAGGGATGATCGCATCACTTCGTACAGGCGGGAGCTGGGCTGGCTCAGAACTGACACTAGAAGAGACTATTTCGTTCTGATCCACATGTACAAAATTGTCAGAATGAGCAAGACCAGCTATTTAGCAATGTATTTCACTAAACACACACCTAAAGGTCCTGTGCGGGGTGATGTCAGAGAGCTAAGGGTTCCACATGAAATTACAAGTTTAAGAAAAAAGTCATTTAAAATCTATGGAGCAAAAATGTGGAACTCTCTCCCGTTCTCCATACGCAATTTCCCATCATTATGTTCATTTAAGAAAGCAGTGAAGGCGCATCTATTTAGCCTTGACTAACTGCCTTGCTAATCTTTGTATTGTTGAGTCTTAGTAATTTATTAATATATGTTTTGGGGTAAGCATCATAATTTATTGCTTTCTTTTTCGTGCAATTTTCAGTGTTGTTTTCCCGACTTAATTAATTCTATAGATTAAGCGTGTATGAATGTATTTAAGTGTGTCTGGTTGGCGCGAATGTGGGCTGAAGCGAGTGTGCGACTTTGACTGAGATAGTGGGCGCGATGCAATAATACTCTTGTGATATGACCTCATAAGACTGATTAGAATTAAATTCATCTTTCATTTTTATTTTTAACTTTACTTTTGATTTGATTTATATAATTTTTATGTAACACAAGCACGTTATTCGCATTTTATTCACCAAAAAAGCGTGCGATAAGTGACCATTTTTAGACCGGCGGGCAATAAAGCAGAGCAGCGGGCAATAAAGTGGATTTTATTGCCCGCTGTTTTAAATATGAGCAAAACTGATAACAAAATACTTATATATTAATACACACATACTTGCAAGCGCGTACACACACATTACCTATTATCTATTATCGATTATCTTTCATCTATTACCTTTTATCTATCATCTTTCATCAATTATCTTTTATCTGTTATCTTTCATCTATTATCTTTTATCTGTTATCTTTCATCTATTATCTTTTATCTGTTATATTTCATCTATAATCTTCTATCTATTATCTAAGTGCGTGGTTGTCGTGTCTAAAAATAACCACTTAACCCCCGCTTTTTATACCCAACAAAACCCGAATATCAATGCTTGCGTTACATAAAGTACGGTATGTACCACGGACAAGTGGACCTTTATGCCCTCGTATGGTTGTAGTACTCGTCTTCGGCTCGCAGTACGCACTCGCCTTCGGCTCGTGCTAGCTTGCCTACGACTCGTACTGCAAACTCCACACTCGAGCAATAAATGCCCACTTATCGCCCTTAGTACATAATATACTATTACATCGCAACTTTTTTACATTTACTTTATTTTATCTGACTCAGTACTAGCCACTGTCGATTTTTATATACACACCTATGTTAAGTTTTATTTCTACACCTAGGTTAAGTCTTACTTGACACGGTCCTTTGAGATCAGAGTTTTTAAAGTGTTGTGATGATTACTACATCGCATGTTTTATTATTTGATATTAAATTCTAATACCCTGAGTGATAGATATTATATGTCAATTAATTGACCAGAATTTGCGATTATAAATAAGGCCAAATATGATATCGATACTAATGTATTAAGGGGGCCAGCCTGAGTTAAAATCACTGGAAATACATAAAATATTTATTACTATATAAAATAGTAGATCATAACTTTTGTTAAGATAAATTTTTCGTAGTTATTATATACATATTATAGATCATTTTTGCACATTTAAATAATCTATATTGTCCTCTAAGTCTCTAATACCGATCACCATTAGAAACCTTTAATTTTGACTGTTGTACCCACTTACCATGGGATTTTGAGCCAACCAGTTCATCAATTTATACCAGGTTGGGCTCAAAAACCCATGGTAAGTGGGTACAACAGTCAAAATTAGAGACGGTATTAGAGACTTAGAAGACAATATAAATTACTTAAATGTGCAAAAATGATCTGTAATATATATATAATAAGTACGAAAAATTTATCTTAACAAAAGTTATGATCTACTATTTTATACAGTAATAAACATTTTATTTATTTTCAGTGATTTTAACTCACGCTCGCCCCCTTAATCTATTATTAATGTTATGACCTATTTAATAGGCATAATATTTAAACTGTTTTTACTTTGTCCTTAATTTGTGCAATAATAAATTTTATCTATCTATCTATCTACCTACTTGTATGCATAGGTTCTAAGCGAGGATATAATTTTTGGATGGCAGCAAATTTCAAATTTTTACATTTTTTATTTCAATGATTTTTTTTATAGTTGCCAATGAAAATTGATTACTTTTACAAGGAGTTTCTACCTCAAGACTAAAGTCATAGTCATCGGCTTCAATTTTCCTTTCCCTTGGTGCAGGGTCCAAAGCCGATGATGATTCTGAAGAGTTTGTAAGACTTACTTGAGAATTAAATTGTTGAGATAAAGACTTTTCTAATGTCAATCGACTCATGGCATAAGGTTTTAAACAATTTTAATAATTGAGCAGCAAAATTAGATATATTAAGACATTCATAATGTTTGTTCCACAATTTTCGTGCGAATTTACGTATAATTGTAACGAATTTTTACGAGATATGCAACAATGTTCAGTAATTAATGGAATCCCGGAGTGTTCATCTGGCGAAGGTTATAGAAGAAGGGACGAGCGAGGGTACAGTTCGATGCAATTAGATTCTAACTAAGAAGATTTGACGTTAAGTTGAAAGCTGAATTTATGTTAGAGGAGATACAGAAGAGAGCCAAAATTTTTTTTGAAAGCTAATAGATCTGTCACGGAAAGTTATAAAATACTTTTATGCGCTCGTCTATAAAGCATGTAACTTCGAGCCCCCCCCCCCTTCACCATCCGCCTCTGTCTCAACATCATCGGAACAAAGATATTATTAAGCAATTTCTAATTGAAATTCAAATCACGTTTATTTGAACGGACTTAACACAGACGGATCAAGTCGTTTGAGTGTTTATTAGGATCGACAAAATGCAAAGTTTTGAGATGTTCTCGTGAAAAAAAAGAATAAGATGCTCGAAATTACGAGAGTAAGAATGAGACATACCAAAAATTTGATGATAGGCACCGAACACGTGAAGCAAGCATGCCTCGCTATAATAACACGGTAAAATATTTACCGAAAATTCTAAGCGTGTAGATAGGCCATGGGATTTTAAGGCTAAATTATATTATTAATAGAGAGATAACGTTAATCACGTACATGATAATAGTATGCGTAACAATTAAGTGGCTCAGACGTATCGGATCTGACTCCAAGTTTTATTATACAGGATCTCATAACTGACAGGTATAAATAATATTAGATATATAAGTTATATGTACTTTTTGGGTACATATAACTTGCTTTTATATTTTTTGAAAACTATTTTTTCACAAATAAAAAATCATGAATTAATTAGAAGATGTAATTATTTCTTTAATTAGTCGTTATCTTACGGATTTCGAGACAAGGTACACAACAACCGAGTTAGAGCTTTTGGCAATAGTGTATGATGTGTTGAGGTTAACACATTTTTTAATGGGAAACGTGTTAAAAATAATTATGGACCATCAGGCTCTGATATTTCGGTTGAGAATGCCCTTACCCAAATCATGTTTTCGTGCTGATCATTATTTAAGTATTCTTTTTCTTTTGAAATCAGTCATTGTAACGAAAATTGTGATCGCTTATTAAGAAAATGTAAAACGATCGAATAAATATCCTTACGGAATATTATACGGGGACCCAAAAATTATATTGTAAACATTCATTAAACAAGTTCATAAAAAAAATTTTTATAAAGATTATATGTTTTACCAGAAGCTAAATGCCATTTTTTAGAAAAGTTCTACAACTTTGTAAAATTATAGACAGAAAAATATCAGTATCAAAATCCGAGTTTGTCGATATTATCGACTTTATAACATGAATAATTTTTTTAACAATGTTAATGGAAATATTGTAAAAATCTAATGCCTTCAGCATCTAGTGCAGTCTATAATCTTTACAAAAAAATGTTTCCAACTAGATTGATGAATGTTTAGAACATAAGTTTTGGGTTCCCGTAAAATATTCTGTGTAGATATCTACCCGGCCCATTTCACTTGGCCTTAAAGTAATATTATCAGTTATATAGAGTTAAATATTTGGTTTAATAATAGTGTTGTTTTAGAATATATTTATAAATAATTTTATTATAATGTATTAGCACTTTCTGCATTCACATGCTCTTTTTCTATGGAAATGTACTTGTTTTATGTATATACATTTGCAGTTTCATATAAATAAACATCAAACATCTTCATAGTTTACCTTATTGTGTGGAGAATGGACGATCACTGGTTAAAGACTATACATCGTTCACTACTTAATAAAAGAGCTTATACTTTTTTTATAATGACGACATTACAGTAATTTATCTTTCTTCCAATAAAATTTTTTTTCTGAACAGTAATCTTCAACATACATACATCTATATATTTGTTGGTATGACAATATCTTTGTAACATTTATCAATGACTGTTTCAGTTACTAGATAAATTAGAAAGTAAAATGAAAGGAACTTGTGTTGAAGGCACTGTACCGAAATTATTCGAAGGCAAAATGGTTTCATTCATCAAGTGTAAAAACATTGATTACACCTCACGAAGAGTTGAAACATTCTACGATATACAATTAAATATTAAAGGAAAAAAAAATAGTAAGTTTTTCATATATAAAATTATATAATATTTAAATTATTTAATAAATTTGTATTTTGTCTAATACTTCAATATTAAGTATAAGTTTAGTTCAATCTTGTTAATTTTTTCGCTGGGTCGTCCAATTAGATATTAGATTTTTTCGGCTTTTACGAGCGTCTAAAGTTGTGTAACTATTTCTCAAATTTCGAGAAATTATCTTACTTTTGCTCTGATTACATGGAACAAGGTGTGCTTGATGAGGAAAAAGTAATTAATTTCTCGAAACTTGAGAAATAGTTTTACAACCTTAGACGCTCGTGAAAGCCAAAAAAATTGAATATCTGTAAGTTTAGTTGTTATTGCATAGAAACTATCATAGTGTTATTAATTAAAATTTTAATCAATTATACGAATATACATACTAATATAGATATTTAATGTGTGTATGCTATATATGTATGTGTGTGTATATATATATATATATATATATATATTGTAACGTGAGAGTTGCTGGGGAGACAACTCTTCAGGTTATTGATTTAATTTAACAGCAACACAATAAAAACTCAGATCTTAAATATATTGGCAAATTTAATATAACTTCAAAACAACTATACAGTATAAA
>JAPYZA010007486.1:0-10431 GCA_030522685.1 Eupelmus azureus | reverse complement strand
GTGTATATGTGGTTTAATGCTTTTAGGTTCTGTCTTACTACATTAAAACCAGTTATCTTGAATTTAATGTTCGAAAAACAAATAAAAGTTAAAGAAATAAACTACAAAAATCATTTCGAGGAAATTTACATACAAAGTGATAAGATAATCACATTTTAATTTAAAAAAAGCTAATATTACGAAATACATATACTATCTGTTTATTTAAAAATATATATTGTTCTTATATGTGTTCTGCTTAGCACTGGACTATAAAGTTTTATAAATTAATGTATTACCGCATTTCAAAAACACAATCTCTAAGCTATATTGTTCTCCTACGGCTGTTATCTCCCACTTTTTCCTGTTCTGTCTACATATTTTAAATAAAACTGTTTATGACTCCATAAAATTTCTTAATTAAAGACCTCAAATCATATTCGTTTATAGTCTTCTGTTAGAATACTTGTAATTTTAATACGTAGTTATTTTTTGAAGTTACTTCATAATGACACCAAATTTTGGCAAAATGTTTTTTAATGCGCATATCTTATATTATATCTTTATTTACTCGCAGTTTCGATCAAATTTATCTGTTTTAAAATCGGAATCACACTATCTTAAGAAAAAAAAGGCAAATGTTCAAATAATTACTTATAAGCTATAAGGCAAGATGTTACTAACTCTTTTTCGAGTAATTACGAATTAAGAATAAAGTATCAAAAAATTAGAGATAAGCACTTATTTAAGTTGTTGCTTAAACTTTACTTCTTAAGTAACAATATCTAATTAATAAACTGCGAATTTTTATGCAAAATAAGAAACAATTCAAATATTTATATTTATTTACACTCATACTTGTGCAAAATACAGTATACTTTAATATAAATATACATATTTGGATAATTTTCTCATTTTTTAAAAATTTTTTCTTATTTTGCATAAAATTCTGCAATCTAATAATTATTTAGGCTGCTTGAGTTGTTTGTGAACTAAGATACTTGTTGCTAATTAAATCGAGAAACTCGACGATTAGTTGGAGTTTTTATTTTTTTTTTCATTTCTAATTCGTACAGATTTTAGTTTCATTTACGATACGCAACTGGCACAATCCTGGACAAATGTTTGCTCAGATTTCAGCCGATGATAAATGCGACTTATGGAGATGAGAGAAATGAGCTTTTTTACTCTCATAGTTCATTTCAAACATAATATTTACTTCAAACATAATATATCATAAGGTAAATAAAAATCAGATTTGATGAACTGTATATAAACGAAGGTCTTTAGTTTTAAACTCATTTTCTTCTGGGCTCTCAGTTGTACAACTCGATTAAATTTCAAAAATGATTCGTCTTGACTTATTTGTAGTTTTATTTGTACTCTCAACGTCCTTTGCAATTGGTAATGGTAAGTTAAAATATTTACAAAATCCACTCAGTGAAATATATTCTGGACGCGAGAAAACCAATCTGGTCGTCGGGTACTTTGTGCCGCAAGTGGACATCCATTTGTAGCAAGTAGAAATATTCTCAAAAACGACATTGCAGCTTCTAGCTTCTAGCTGGAAATCGTCTTGTTTTTAGTAAAAAATCTTCTCTTTGTAGAAGCAATCCTTTTGGTGCTTATAAAAATATTCATAAACAATTTAAACAGATTTATCGTTTAGAATTTAGAAAACCTTTTTGTGAACGAATTTGACCTCGTTCATACTCATTTCTTCTTTTTTTTTACAGTCCAAGCTCTGGAAAGTGAGAGCATCATTGGTGGTGAAAATACGCTTCCTGGTCAATACAAATATCACATTGCCCTGTATGAAAATGAAAACTACATATGTGGAGGTAGCATCATCGGCGATCAATTTGTTATCACTGCCGCTCATTGTGTAATCGCTGAAGATGTGAACAATTTTGTATTCGGGTACCCTCTAACAGTCGTAGGTGCAACCAACGATTTAATGACCAGTAACGACAATAAGGTTATTGTCAACGTTGAAACGATCTACGTACCGAAAAGATACAATTCTATTGCAAAGATTGGTGATATAGCCGTATTGAAGGTACGTCATGTTGCGAATTTCATCAAAATATATTTTCTTACGTCTGCTTAATTTTAACAATTGTAATATCTAACATTTTTTATTTAAAATCAGCTTTTTGCAAAATTTACCTGATGAAGGAGATTTTACCTTCCCCTATTCGTATTCGCACCTATTTATATAAAAACTAAATGCCAACCTATACAATATTTTAGTTGGCAACGCCTTTGAGCATGTACTCGAACCAGAACCTGCAGATACTTCAATTGCCCTCTAATGTCCAATCAAGTTATGCCAATCAAATAGCCACCATCACCGGCTTTGGATATAATCAGATTTGGGGTACCAAACCAGAAGACGGACGTACTGATGAACAGTTGCGCTCCGCCGAAACAAGAGTCACGATGGAAGATAAGGATCTTATATTCGCCGGGATAATCCAACGCGGCGACCAGATCAGTGGAATTTGCTTTGTGAGTATACGTATTTTTTCGATGATGAATTTAGAATAGGTGTTTAGGTTTATATTTTTAAATTTATTTCAAAATATGTTTTTTTCATAATTTTATATGCGTGTAATGACGTTTTACAATGTATTATAGAGAAAATTAATTTGAAAACACTTTTAGTAGACTAATTTACTATACTTATCTTTAATAGACTGCAAAGGATATCTTATAATGAAAAAAAAATCGCAAACTATTTCGATAAAATGTATTAACATAACATTAACATAATGATTCATAAAATACACAGGGTGACAGTGGTGGTCCACTTGTACATAATGGCAACACTCTCATTGGTATAGCAAGCTACAACCTCCCTGGTTGCACAGAACGTCAATTGCCAGCAGTATACACCAGAGTTGCGTTTTACCTTGACTTCATTTATAATGTTACGGCCGGTCAAGTAGATTCAACAACTGTGGCAGTTTATCCACCACTTGGAAACATGTAATCACAATAATGTAACAGATTTCATACTTAATTTGAAATATAAAACGATTCATTATTTAAGATTATATACGAATTTAAATAAATTAATTTGAACTGTAAGTTATTTAAAATAAATACTCTTTTACGATTATAGTTTTCTTTATTATCTTTGTATTGAATAGAAAACAAAATATCAAAATATTATCGAAATAAGTAATAATTGAAACTACTAATTCTGTATCTTTATTTACAAAAATATTACTGTTTTAAAACTTCACAAAAAACTATAAACCACTGGAGTCTTTATTAAGTTGAAAATCTTACCCTGGTAGAAACGTTCCCCATTTTTTGGCCAGCGGATGGCTAACTGTGAAGAATTAGACATCCACTAGCCTAGTTTTAGACACTTGGACAATTTTATTGGTGAAATTTCTACCAGGGTAATTATTTAATTTATTCATTAATTGTCGTAAGTATTTTTTGTGTTATTTTAAATTTGAAAAATTATAATGAATACCTTAAAATTTACCGATCAAATGCAGCTTCAACTATTCGAAAGTTAATTAATATGAAGTAAAACATTAATGAGTAGACCTCCATTTTCTTATCACATTTTCTCTTAGAAAAAGAAGCAGTACTTAAGTTGAAAATCATTACGAATGTTTATCTAAAATTAATTTTAGTATAATCCGTTTCTTTTCGTATGAGATATCATTAAAAAAATTAATTAAATGAAAATCGATTTAAATTAAATTAAATTCAATTCAAATCATTAATTAAATTTTCTGAGATCAAAAAATTCTTCAAGATTATAAAATACGAGTATTTACTTGAAGTTATTTAGAAATAATTTTAATATATTTTATTCATTATGCATCATGATAGATTCATTTACTGCAACGTATATTAAATTCTAATAAATTAAGCAATTTCCTTATTTCACTTTTCTGTGTATTCAGCATACATCGGTATACTTTTTAAAAATATAAAAGGAATCCGTAAGCTTACAAAGCATACACAAGCACATAAAATCTTACGAAGTATTAATGAAAAAATTAAAATTCTCCTCTGCAATTTCAGCAAAGTTAATTATTTTAAAAAATCTTTAGCTCTACTTTTTTAATAATGTAAAAATATCTTATTATTCGTTTTATCTAAAATATCATAAATTATGCGAGTCAAAAGTTTTAAATATTAAAATAAAAAAGATTCATATCTTGATATGAATTGTCGAAAACTCAATGTACGCTTAAAACTTTTATACAATTTATTAAGTTATAAATATTATATACAATAAATGCAGAATACATTTTCAATTATATCTCTAGATGCGATAAATCACGTTTTCGAGCTATATGAATTCAAAAATCATAGAATTTAGAACAGAAATCTTCCCATTTAACGGCGCGACACGTAATATCACAAAAATATTCCTCGCAATGGAGGTAACATATCCGTAATACCAGTCGAGCTGGGCGTACATCGCCTTAACTGCAGAACAGGCAATGTAGCATTCCTTCAGAAAAAAATAAAGAAGCGCGAGAGCACGCGCTCATGTCAAAGGCCCTGAAAACGGTTTTTGGAACGCGATGCTGCGTCGTATTTATAATCTCGGAGAGAATAATGCTTTTTCGACTAGCGGCGCGAGTTCCTCGCCCATCGTTGATACATAAATATCTTGAACGGAGCTTGCGCTCGGCGCGCCATCTGCAGAGATAAATGAATAAGCCCGCCGCGCTTTTCTCGCACTTCTGCTTTCAGTTTGGCTCAGTAAGCATCTAAAAGCTCCGTCCCGTCACAATGGTAAGAGAGCGAGGAATTCCAATAATCTTTATTTCGAACATTGTGAGAATACGCGTCTTTTTGGGCGCTATTAATCGATTGATTTTCTTTTTCGTTGTTTATTTTAGGCAGATCTCTCACCCAAGGACGTTGAAAGTGAGTAGAAAACGACAGAATTTTCCGACAATAATGCACTAATAATGACATCAAGCTGCTTCTTATTTTATTATTCAGTGAATGTGATATTAACATTGGATACGATATTGAAAATTTTTTAAATTACTGAGTGCGCGATTTTAAACGTTATCGGACAAATTTTTGAGGAGGATAAATTTTTAGTGCTGTCTCGAGTGTAAAACTTAATAACGTTTGTGATTTTAAAACATTTAGTGGAAAAATCACTTTATATGAAGAACATGTGGACTTAGTTACTAAACAAATCTTTATAAGTACGTAATGCAGTTTAAATTCTTAAAAAAGATCGACAAAGTATAACTTCAATTAAAAATTTGTTTTCCATCGGCACGTGCTAAAATTCAAATTTTACGTAGAATAAATTTTAATGTATTTCTTATGACACGCGGAACCTAGTTTTTTCAAACAATATTAATAGTTTCCCATTTAAAAATATAATTTTTAAAAAAATATACCCTTTTATAATTTTAAAAGTGATAAACAAAATTCTTAAACTACGTTGTAAATCGACTTAATGCTCTAAAAATAACAAGGGTTGCTTAAAACGACGTATAAACAAAAAGATCGGTAAAAAACATTCACTTATATATCTAGTACCAAATAATATGCCATTACTATTTAAAAAAAGACATTTCATAACGAAGAAAATCATCTCCTAATAAACCACAACTAACGCGCTGTACATAAATCCAGAGTTTATCTCGGAAGCTGAATTTCAAAATGGTATAATGAAACACGACACCGCGGCGCCGAAAACACCAATTTAGCGCTTGGGCTCGGGGGCGGCTTGGGTTACTTAAAGCTCGATTTGTAAAAAAATTTCATTGCGCAATCTCCGGCTCGTGAAGTTCCGTGGTTAGTCGTTTCAATCGGGGAATAGCGCGTTCCGCTGTTAAAAATATCCGGCTTGCTGTTCTTATATGGCTAGCTGAGAGTAATCCGACCCAGTGCAGAGACGTTTCTGGATTTGGGAGGGGTAAGATCGCTAAAAATAATACGGGCCGTTTTAAAAATGTTCCAACTTTTCTGCATACTCGGGCATCTTTGACGGACGTATTTTTGAGCGCTCGACGTGTGTGCAGTGCGCTCTGGCGTCATATTGTTGTTATAATAAATAAATGGCTTGAGATATGTCGTAGTTAATTGCGCATTGTTGCACCGTCTCTGATTTATTACCGGTATTAGCATCGTGCCAAATAACTTTTTACTTTAGTTAGGAGTTAAATTTGATTCTATTTTAAGCGAAAAATGCATTTTTATTAAAAATGTAATATTTATAAAGCTATTTCAGTCATACTAAATATGAACTGAGGCATTAGTTATATTATAGTAAAAAATTTTAAATATTTTTTTTTTAATTAAATAGTGTAAAAATTTATCTATTAAAATAAATTTTAAAGACTTTTGAAACTTGATATCTTACGGTGAACGGCTTTTTCTCTTTTGGAAAATTACATGGTCAAAGCATAGACGGATTCTTTTCATAACGTTATAAATAATGAATTACAATATTGTCATCATTTTCGTGATATTATAATATTTTTTAAATAAAATAATTTTTTTGTTGCAATTTTCTATATTAGGTCTAAGATGAATCTCCGTTACAGAATTTATTTTCCTTTTCATTTTAGCATTTAAAAACTCTACCACGATAGAACTAATACTAGAAGGAAATGACATTTAAATAAAAAATAAAAGTAAAATAAAATTATTAATAAATGATGCACAGACGTAAGGGCTACGCCCTACAGTATCCACGCTTCCGAAACTTGAGTTTAACCCACGAAAACAAGTTACGCAACTAGTTCATTCAATAGCTCTTCTGACTTCCGCTCGTCTAATAATAAAAAATTTAAAACCTTTGTAAAACGTTTTTAAACCTTCCGTGCATTTTAAAAACGTTTCAAAAACATTTACCGCTACTCCAATAACGCCCCATAAAAAAAAAACAATAATTCTCTAACCCAACAATTTTCCCCGACTCTCCAGAGGCGGAATTCGCCTTCTCGATCTACGACGCCGACGGCAGCAACTCCATCGACGCCTTCGACCTTGGCAACGTCCTCCGCGCCCTGAACACGAACCCGACCAACGCCACCATCGAGAAGCTCGGCGGCACCAAGAAGAGGGGCGAGAAGACCCTGTCTCTCGAGGAGTTCCTGCCCATTTTCAGCCAGGTCAAGAAGGACAAGGAGCAGGGATGCTACGAGGACTTCATCGAGTGCTTGAAGCTCTACGACAAGCAGGAGAACGGCACGATGCTGGGTGCCGAGCTGTCCCACACCCTCTTGACCTTGGGTAAGAGGGCTTGTTTAATTTGCGATGGATTTTTTTATGATTCTTGGAAGGTTTTGGGGGGATAGTTTGGACGATGAGTCGAGGCTAATTTTAAAGCGCGCGTTGGGGCCTTTTTTAGCCGGCGCGCTGGGTTGGTTTTGGGCTAAAAGTAGAGTGATGAATTGTTGACTATTTTTGTTGATTTACTTTCTTGTGTGTGTTTTAGGTGAGCGCCTCAATGAAATCGAGTGCGAAATCGTTCTTAAGGACTGCATGGACCCCGAGGATGACGACGGATTCATCCCATATGCCCGTGAGTATTTTTTTGTCGTTAGAAAGTAATGTTACCCAGAGATATTTATTTAGATATTTTATTAACGTTTTTTCATTAGTTATTGCATTCTTGTGGAAATATTTTGATAGAGATTTTCAATTTATTTTTGTGAAATTAAGTAAAAGTAGTACTCAATTTTTTTTTTAAGACAGTTGGATTCACCAATTAATTATAGACTTATTTTTTTAATCATGGATGAAGTAGTTTTGAACTGTACGATAGGTTCTAACTATTTTTTTTTTATGTAAATCACTAACTTTTATGACTTTCTTTTCAGTATGAGTGTATTGAGTGTAGTAAATATATATACTTATGTATTTTGATGAAGTAAAATTTGAATTTCACACATAAATCAAAAATAAATTTCATATTTCGGTACATCCATTAAACATTTCACAAAAATAACATTGTTTTCTTCAGTAAACTAGACTGTATTCTTCAGTAAACATTTGTTATGAAATTTATTTAAACACTTGTTGTATTTATAGTTGTATTATAGTTTGAGAAAATTGTAGTTATTATTTGAAAATTACTTTTCATTATCTTGAATTTAATCGTAAAAACGTGGTTTCCTACTCCCAAGTACGTTCCAATTTTACACAATTAATCACACCTGTAATTAGGCTCCGATAACTCTCAAGTCAAAGGAATGAAAAACCATCAGTACATAACAACCTCCCAAGTTTTATTTCCCTAATTGTACTTTTACAGCATTCGTCAAGAAGCTGATGTCGTAAGTCAGACAATCATCACCGAACAAACTGTTAATCGTGAGTAAACCCTGTAGATTATCCTAAATGCTTCCAGCTTCTCTTTGAATCAGAACTGAATCGTAATTTTGTTATTCCTCAAAAAATTAAAAAAGAACAATTACGATTTAATTATCAATGATTGTAGTACAAAAAACGCACATTACTTTTTCCAGACAAAAATTTGAACAATGCTGTGATTAACGCAAAATAAAGCAAAATTTGAGTGGATAAAAATTTTTAGGTTCTGAAGTATTTAATTAAACCTTGATCAACAGATTGATTATTTATTTTGCGTAAATTACTTTTTTCGTGATACAATTATTATCAAGCAAAAACTTTAAATGTTATTGGCTTTCACACTTCGTGATTATCTTTCGCTTACTCGCTTTTAAATGTTCTTAACAATGTTAATTTTGTTGCATATTATGAATAATGCTCACTATTTATGAATACAAATAACAACAATAAAATACAAAAATCAAAGAAACGAAAATTATTTACTCTGTAATGCTTAAGTACTATGATCATTGTCAGTAGTTCGCTTAATGTCTTTGTCTACGGCACTTTAGGAAAAAACGCAGAGTTGCAGTGAAGCAGAGATGCAGAACAACTGTATATAACCACCCGCTTGTTTTTTTTTTCTTACATCTTTTTTTCTCCTGAATACTTATCTTTAATCTCAATTTCTTTAATCACCATTTTATATATCTGTATCTGTCTATTCTCTATGTTCTTTTTTTTAATCTACAATAATATGAGAACATCTGTTCAAGAGTATTTGTATTTCATAAAATAAAATTTTTGCAGCGTTCCTTAAACGACTGTGCGAGAGAGCTAGTGCAGGAGATGACTAAATCAACAAATATACAGAAAACACCTGGCATTACTTGCAACATCTACGGCAAGGGCAAAAATTCGAAATATTCACCAAGTCCATCACTGTATTCTCGGTGAACAAAAAGAATTACACAAATAGCAGCATTTTACCAACTAAACTCAAAACTGGACAAAATTTATTCATCGAGACTTTGACTTCTTATTGTAATATTTATGTTAAAATTGTACATCCGTTATAGATAATCGGTTGTTTTTATAAATGTATCCAATTTATAAATATAATATAAATTTATTATTTATTACACATTAATGTTTATAATAATATTCAAGACGTCCATGTTTATTTAATTTAAATTGTCGCTTTTAAGACACATAGCAGAAAAACATCATTATTATAATCATTAAACAGACAAAGATGACTATACAATTTTATGTATAATCTTAATAAAATGCACACTTGAGCTACGAGTTGTGCCAAAAAACATAAAAATACTTTTAACCTTTTATCAATCTTTGCAATTTATTAAAAAGTATTTGTTTTTTACTTTTATCTGTTTGTATGAGATAGTTCATTCATAATTTATTAACGAGTTTTTTATTAATGGTGATCTCACTTTCAATCTTTCATTGTATTCTCTTTTTGCTAAGAAGATATAAATAACTAACTTAATTGTTAATAAGAAAAGATTTAAAGCGTATGTAGTAGATATATAAATTTTGTATTTTTCTTCAATATTGGCATCAATAATAAATTATTTTATACATTATTGATTATAATTTTCAAGTCATATGTAGTTAGTCCACTAAGTAGTCGGAATACTAAATCTTGTCATTCATTAGTTTAGCGAGGGAGATTTTCTTGCTAGTCAAGTTGATCGGAAGTCGGATCGGAAGTCGGTACAACTTTTAAAAATAGATTAAACTTAAAAATTGAAATAATAACATTATAAGAGAGACTGGAGCTAGATTGAAGAGATGCCAATTTATGTGGAAAATATGTTGAGACGTTTTAAAAAGCTTTAAAAATTCCAAAACAACATGATGTGTACTACATATCGTCCCAAAAACGTATGATGTTAAATCGTCTATATTCATATATAATATTTATGTTATATATGTACATCTACAGATGTAGAAAGAGTTATTTTTTTTGAAGATTTAGTAAAACAAATAAGCTTGAATTTTGTCAGATCATGCTATGTTACTTTCAGTTGATAATAAAAGTTAAAATTTTTCATCACGCATGTTTGTAATGTATCCCGTTACGCTTACGCTTACGTAAGTACGCAAAATGGCCGATTT
>JAPYZA010007485.1:0-10105 GCA_030522685.1 Eupelmus azureus | reverse complement strand
AACGCAAGCGGCCTCAACAGGATCTCCCTTTGGAAGAGTTTCTTTAAGGATTTTTAGGTGTTGGAGATTACTGAATTTTTCTGGTTTCTGAGTAATCACTTAAGCGGGATCGGGAAATAATAGCCCTAGAAAGCTATTAAGAATCACCGTGTTACAACTATTACATGCTCCATAATAATGAGGATTTATTCCTCTGCGTGGACTTCGGAGTCGACAGCAGACGACAACATAAACACAGGTTCGGAGAATCATGTAGATGCTATATAAACCTTGAACCTTCCTTTTATTTCCCTAAATAAAGATAATACTTTTAAATACTTCATATTATAATAACGAAATTCGGTAAATCATTTCTATGTATCAAATTTGAATTAACATCTTTCCCCGGTCAGCATGCAGGTGGGATTTATCTGAATTTCAAATCACATATATAAGTTAATGAATCGGTGACTATTTTATTTCACTAAATACAAATATCACTAAATATATATTATACAAATCTTTTATATATGATAAACAGTAAGTTTAATGTACGTGACGGAGAATTCTAACTGGATTAATAAACTAATATTATATAACATGGACCACTTAATTAAATGCATGGCAAACGTAAGAAAAAACCAAAATGAAACGCATATCCGTGAAGCCTACGGTTAGAAGCAATAGGGACGAAGGTACTCTGCCCTTTTCTACTTATCTTATATTAATTGCTGAGTAGGCGAATCGACGCGCGTAGCGGCTCAGCTCCACAGGACTCTGATGATTTGGAGTAGCCGAAAAATACGTCTTCTCAAACTGGCTCCGTCAAGGATGCTTGAAAGGCGATGAAAGTCGCTCTGGGATTTACTGGGTGAGGCCCACCGCAGCGCGGGAGCCCAAATGTTGACGCGCTGCCGGTCCCGGGAAGAAAGAGCGAGTTTTCCCTGCTTAGCCTACGCATAAGCTCGTTCGCTGGTAGCGCGACCTTTCAACTTTTCTGGAGTGGGGCGCGGTAATAGCTTAGAATTGCGCACGATCGTACTTCAAGGCGCTCTCGCATCGTGGAACTAAGTCAATAGTTCAAACGACCGTTATAATATCCCAATGGGATATTATACGGGAACCCAAAAAATTGTAAATATTTACTTTTTCTTTAAATAAATAATAAAGATTCAAAATTATCATTCAACTAAATAGTTATAAGACCTTTAAAATTGTAGCGGATGCCTTATGCAAAAAGCACAGCGTTTCGCGTTTTGCTATGTTAATATTCTATGTTTAGCCACTATCCCAATTTATTATTAAATTATAATTAGTTAATTATTAAAAAACTTTTTATTAAGATACTTAAATTTAATGAGTTCGAGTAAATATTTAATGTGTAATATTTATTTAAATAAATCAATATCAACATTATTTGTTAATTTTAAAACAGTTTACAAATTTTAAACAGCATTAACAAAATTTAACATACAGTTATATTTGCAAGTACAATACCGAATTTTGCAATGAACGGTTTGGATGACATATTTTACCAAAGAAAGCTTAAATTAGATTCTAGAGTTTTCAGACAAATTTTCCAAATTTAACATAAAGTTATGCCTGCAGGAACGGCGATTTCTCCAAACCCGAGATTTTTACAAGAAATCATATACGTGCTCTACTTAACTATAAAAGGCTTAATTAAATATTTTTTAAAAAAATTTTCGGGGAGATCGGGCAAATATGGTTTTGAATAGAAAAAAATTTTGAATATCGATTTTAAAATTTGAGATACAGTTATGTCTGAAGGAACTATGACGTCTCCAAAGACGCACCAAATAAAAATTTGGACATTGATTTCAAAATATAAAATATAGTTATGCCTGGAATAACGACGATGTCTCCAAATACGCGATTTTCGCGATAAATTGATAACGTGCTTTATATGAAGATAAAATGCCTTATTTAAAATTTTTTGTGAAAATCTTCCGGGAGGGTTGGAAGAATATGATTTTGAATTTTGTGACATAGCATGTCACAATGAGGAAATTATTATTAGTATTATGTAGAGAAGGAACAAAGAAAAAATAAATAATTAGGAATAGGAGAGTAACGCTGCTTAAAGAATGACGTAATTTTCAACGTAATTTGGTCGTCAAAAATTTACGTGGATAATGACGTAAATTTAACGTATTCAGTGAGTTAAAAATTAAGGTAAAAATGTACGTTAATTTTTACGTAACAATTAACGTAAATTTTAACGTAACATTCATTAATTACAGTCATTAATTACATCAGTAACAGCAAAATAAAATAATGAAATTGACGTTAAAATTTACCTTAATTGTTATGTGAAAATTAGAGTACATTTTAACGATAATTTTTAACTCACTGAATACGTTAAATTTACTTTATTATGTACATACATTTTTGACGTCAAAATTACGTCAAAAATTACGTCATTCTTTTAGACAGGGAAAGCGGGTCTATTGGAGAAAAAGTCGAGTTAGAATTAGTTAAAGTTATTTGGGTTTGTTATTAGAGTTTGTTATTAAAAATAAATATACAATCAAATGAGATTAGTTTAGGTGTCAATAGCGTGTTTAGGATAAATAGAGTAAGAACAATTTTCAGAAATTAGAACAATTAGTAAAAAAAAAAGTAATGTTTGTTAGAGTAAGAACGTTACCCAGGCAGCGGGTCTCCTTCTGGGTGATGGCACTGGAACCGGATTTTATTAACTGATTAAGCAATCTTTAATTAATGAAATGTTAAATGTGTTTTGAGGGAACGAGGAGAAAGAACTACAATAGCTGCTACTTAGAGGAAACCGAGAGGAGCCGTGGCCAGGAGTTGTTTAAGAATTCGTGTACTATATATTTTGTCGTGTGTTTCTTTTTTAGATTTTTAAGAGGCAAACCACCAGGAGGTTTGCCTCGAGGATGCTCACCCAACAGTCGAGCCACTTTTTGTGATGTTTTTTTTTGTGTATGTTGTGCTGACTAACCTCAACATAGCAGGTTAAGTGTGTCCTTGGAGGTTAGCTGTCAACGCTAACCTCCACAGCCCTGCAGCAGTCGAGCCAGAAGAGGGAAAAACTGCACAACACTAAGTGCACCCGCGGCCGCGGCGCATTCGCGTCAAGTTTTGTGAGGTCGCGTAAGTCATCAACAGCATCGCGACGAAGAAGCTGTCGAGTCGGGAGTCGGGCTAGCACGAGGTGGTTAGCAGACGATACTTACAGGTGGACGTTCGTGGCGCACGGCGTAGACGGCTTCGCTGTCGCTACTCAGGCGTCAGCCTTCGGCTATCGTCGTGCTTGCCCGTATGACGTAGGCAGGTGATGCTACGGTGGGGGTGTATACGTACACCTTCACCTAGATAAGATTACCTAGGTGCGCGCGCGGTCGCGTGGGAGCGAGAGAGAGAGAGAAAGAGAGGCGCGTACGAGTCGAGAGAGAGAGCGAGCGCGTGACGTCGCGCGTTTCCTTGCGGCAGGCACTGGTGCAAGGCGCGCTAAAATGAATTAAGGCACGCACGCGTGTAGTAATGTGCCTGTGCGCCTGAAGCGGCGCCCGCATGTGTGTGTCGCCTCGAGGCTTTTCCTGTAACGAAGAGGCGCGCACACGGAATATTCCGCGCCGAAGATGCTTTTAATGAATTGTCGAGCCGGAATTAAAGTAAGGTGATGGTAGTTGGAAATCGAGTATAGAGGGCGCGCGTGGTAGTAATGTGCGGCCATTTCGTGCCATTTAAATGTCGCGCCAGATAATGCTATCGATTGTCGAGATTGATTTGCAGATCCCGTGATGTGATTAATCGTTGGGGGTTGATTTGACTCTCTCGGTAGGTGACGAGCAAATCAGAGAGCGAATTAGCTTCTAATTTGCCGATTCATTAACCGGATGCAAATCCTTTAATTATTCAGGAGCAACGATTGAGTCAGATAAGTGTTTTCGAACCAATCGTGTTATCTGAAATCGCGATTAGCGGGAAATTGGGGATGGAAAGTGGGGGAACGCGAGGTTTCGGGGAAGGAAGAAGCCGGTCCTCGCTTGACTTGCTGCCTGGCTGTTATTACGACCAGTTCCGACGGTGAGTGTAGGATGACCGCTAAGCGCTTCCAGAGAGAAATGGTGGTCGGCTAGTACTGGTGAAGGTGGTGAGACCTTTTTGCTATGTATGTTTTGCTTAATTTCAGATGATCGAGAGTTCCTGGCCCGGAGTTGCAGATATTAGTGTGTTATTCGAGACAGATCAGTTAGATGCTATTGTGTCTGTTAGGTTCTCCCTCGCGTGTTGCGTGAAATTATTGTTAAAGTATTCCGGTTACCTTTTATAAAAAAAATTAGATTTCGTATAAATTTTTCGATCGATTTAGAAATACGCGTGTTTCTTTCGTGTTACAGGTTCCAGAGGGACTCCCAGAAGGATTCCGAGTAGTCGTCGCCACCATTTTACGTCCAGCCAATTATTTAAAATTACAAATTTAAATTTATTGTTGTTTGCGTCGATTTCGAGTTAACTTTGTTTAATTTTTTTACTGTGTAATAAGCGGTCGAGAGTGAATTTAGTACTATTCCTTTGAGTTAACTTCTTTTAGTTTGCGAAACCTGGATCCTGTGCGAGTCCGTTATTTTCAGGTGGAGCAACCCAATAGTTTGATTTATGCTTTGATTTTATTTAATATCAATAAGTTTTAATTTGAATTGAAGTTTGCATTTAACGTACATTATTTTCTTCGAGTCCGTGCATGCGGCTCGATTAATTGCTCAGCTTAATTTATAGATTTTATCTTGTGAATGATTAAGTTTTTATTATCAAAATAGTAAATTGTTTAGTTTAATTTATTTCATTGCGACGAGCCTGCTCCAGTATCGACGGAGAGTGTTTTCACTGAGGGTCGCGCCAGGATCCGGCGTCTTGCTTAGAAGTGTCCCCCATTTCGAGGCCAAGTCTTGTTCGTGATCGTAAAAGGGAAAATTTAACTAGTGGTCCGTAGGATTCATTAATCAATCATAAATTAAAATTACGGCATCGCAATTTACAAAAAAAAATTTGAACATCGGTTTTAAAATTTAAGATATATTTACGCCTAAAGGAACGACAAAGTCTCCAAATAAGCGATTTTAGCGATAAATTGATAATGTGCTTTATATTATCATAAAATTCCTTAATTAAATGTTTTCGAGAAAATCTTCCAGGAGAGACGGGGAAATATGGTTTTAAAATCACAAAAAAAATTTGGACATTGATATCAAAATTTAAAATATAGTTCTTAATGGGGTTCTCGATCACGCTCGTTCGATTTACGCCAGACAGCCGGAATGATGCGAAAGATATCCAACGAACGCGGAGGAGCTACAGATGCCCCGAATTGAACGGCACTAATGCTACCGAGAGGAGAAAACCACGGCCGAAGGTCACGCACTCGTTGCACTCTTCCGATGTTAACACCACGATGAGATATGCGCGAAACTCTCCCGGAACAAAGGTGATCGGCGCCAGCCGATCACTAGGTAACCACGCACAATCGGGCACTAGCTTCTCTAACCGTGATAATAAACCTATCAACTGTGCCATATCGTATTTTAATTAAAAATTAATAAAAGGATCCTACGAACCGCTAGTCTTTATTTTACTTTCTCAAGAGCAGGAATACGACTTACAAGGAGAGTGTCTCAGATGCTGGTCATGGCTCTTGCTGAAACTTTATCAGGGTCTTCTCTGGCCAAAATAAGGAGACCCGTGTCTCAGGGTTTCTCTGGATAGGCCTTACAACTCGAGTTATAAATTGTTTTAGTATTATAATCTAGAATTTTTTAGAAAATAGCTTACACGCAAAATTGTAATAATTTGGATTTCATAAGCCTTATTTAATGTTCCAAAAAAGAAAATAAAACTAGATGAGACAAGCTATAATTTGCTTTTTACAGAATTAAAAAATATCAATTTGGTCGAAAGTTATGGTAGTTTAAATTTAAGCCCTTGCATTACATTATCAAATTGTAAACATTAGCAGGTCCAAACTTAAATGATTTTTTGTAGTTAGAATTCAAACTTCCATAACATTCGACCAAATTAATATTCTTTTATTCGATAAAAAGCAAATTATAGCTTGTTTTGTCTAGTTTTATTTGCTCTTCTGGGACATTAAGTAAGGCTTATGCAAACAAAATTATTACAGTTTTGCGTGTAAGCTATTTTTTTTTTAAATACTAGATTATAATACTAAAACAATTTATAACTCGAGTTTTAAGGACTATTCAAAAAAACCCTGAGACACGGGTCTCCTTATTTTGGCCAAAGAAGTCCCTGAAAACGTTTCAGATCCACGACCCGCATCTGAGACACTCTCGTTGTTAGTCTCTAATAGTGGGGACAATGCTGAGCAAAACGCCGGATCCAGGCGCAACCCTCGGTGAAACACTCTCCATCACTTTAGGAGCAGGCTCGACGCAAAGAAAATTAAATATCAATATAAAATAAAAGATTTACTTTGGAAAAATACTTGCTATTCAAGTACAGAGCAAATTACGAATTGAATCAAAATATTTCATTTGGATCGCATGCCATGATCCGTTACATAAAAAGAATAAAAAGAAAATGAAATTTATATCAAATATGAATTATCGCCAATTGACTCTACAAAGAAAATTTAAATAATACTTAAACGGCCTGCTTCACCTGAAATTAAAGGACACGCACACAAACACTAAACGGAAACTAGGTTTGCAATACAAGAAATAAACTCAAAAGAATCGTATTTAAATTTAAACTCGACTATTTATTTAGTAATTATAATGAACAAAACAAATGAAACTCGAAGGCAAATTAAATCAAAGTTAAACGGTCTTCAGATTTTTGTTACACGAAGAACACAAAATGGCGGCGACGCGCGCACGCAATCCTTCTGGGAGTCGCTCTGGAACCTGGAACACGGCAAAAATACACGTTTCTCTAAATTGATCAAAATTCGTACGAAATCTACTTTTTTTTAAAATAACAAAAAGAACACGAAAATGTAAGACACATAAACGCGGCACGTGAGAGAGAACCTAACTGTCACAACGACTGTTAATTATTCTGCCTCGAAAATACACAAAAAATCTGCATCTCCGGGCCAGGGGCTCTCCAATATCTGAAATCAAACAACTAAACAACAAAAAGGGCTCACCACCTTCACCAGAACCTCGCTAATACCATCTCCACCTGGAAGAACACGGCGGCCATCCCACTCACCGTCGGAAAGATCTCCAAAAACTCGAACACTCGAAAAACAAAACAAAAATACAAAATGGCCTAAAGGCGAAAGAAAACTACTAGTACTATACTAAAAGATAGCCAAGCAGCAAGTGACGTGCAAATCTCGCGTTCCCCCACTTTTCATCCCCGATTCCCCGCTAATATCGATTTTCAGATCACACGATTGGTTCGAAAACACTTATCTGACTCGATCGGTGCTCCTGAATAATTAAAGGATTTACATCCGGTTAATGAATCGGCAAATTAGAAGCTAATTCGCTCTCTGATTGGCTCATCACCTACCGGAAGAGTCAAATCAACCCCCAGCAATTAATCATATCACGCCATCTGCAAATCAATCTCGACAATCGATAGCATTATCCGGCGCGACATTTAAATGGCACGAAATGGCCGCACATTGCTACCACGCGCGCCCTCTGTACTCGAATCCCAACTACCATCACCTTACTTTAATTCCGGCTCGACAATTTGTTAAAAACATCTGGGCGCGGAAAAGTCCGTCTTCGCGCCTCTTCGTTGCAGGCGAAGCCTCGAGGCGACGCACACACTCACGCGCCGCTTCAGACGCCCAATCACATTACTACATGGGCGCGCGCCTTGCGCCAGTGCTTGCCGCAAGCAAGCGCGCGACGTCACGCGCTCGCTCTCTCTCCCTCTCGACTCGCGCGCGCCTCTCTCTCTCTCTCTCGCTCTCATACGACCGCGCGCGTACCTAGTTAGTCTTATCTAGGTGAAGGTGTACGTGTAAACCCCCACCGACGCATCACCTGCCCACGTCAAACGGGCAGGCACGATGATAGCCGAAGGCTGACGCCTGCGCAGCGACAGCGAAGCCGTCTACGCCGCGCGCCGCCAACGATCGCCTGTAAACATCGCCTGCTAGCCACCTCGTGCTAGCCCGACTTCCGGCTTGACAGCTTCTTCGTCGCGATGCTGCTGATGCTCTCTGTGACCTCAACAAAACGCGACGCGAATGCACCGTGGCCGCGAGAGCACCTGATGTAGTGCAGTTGTTTCACCCCTTCTGGCTCGATTGCTGCAAGGCTGTGGAGGTTAGCGTTGACAGCTAAACTAACCTGCTGTGCTTAGGTAAGTTAGCACAGCACAAACACACAACATAAATAAAGTGGCTCGATTGACTCAGCATCCTCGCGGCAAACCTCCTGGCGGTTTCCCTCTTAATAATCTAAAACAAACTGACACAAAAATCCTTTCTGACGGACAATACACACACATAAATTCTCGAACAAAGCTCCTGGCCACGGCACCTCCTTTTCCATATCCACTGCTTTTCTTTAACTCCTGTAGATTCTCCTTCTCGCATATTACCCTAACATAAAATTTGAGGTTTCATTAATTCTCCATCAATTAATTTACTACACAAAGTCCGGCTCCAGTGCCATCACCCAGAAGGAGACCCGCTGCCTGGGTAACTTTCTTAATCTAAACAAACCTAACATTATTTTCCTACTAATAATTTTAATCTCTAATATTTGTTCTTATTCTATTTATTCTAGACACGCTATTGACACCCAATCTCGTTTGATTGTATATTCTTAGTAACTATCCTTAACTTACACTCATGCCAATTACATATTTGTACTTTGTCTTTGCTAAATCAATCATAATGCTAAAATCCTTATCACCTAATCTAATAAATAAAATCCTGGCTAACCTATATCTAACTCAATACATAATATATTTTAAAAATGACCTCTGGCTAAATAACAATAAACAAACTTTTTCCTTAACCAACACGCTCTCAACTACCCTATCCTAACTATATTTTCTCACATGAAAACAAAAACAAATATTAAAGATATTTATTGTGACATACTACGTCACAACTGTCACTCGCTCGTTCTCTGGAAACCAACTAGATATCCAACAATTAGTAAATCCAAACCACTTAAAAAATTATGAACGAGCACGCGGCCGGTGACGTACAAAGAAAAACCGACTGACCTTCCAAATCCGCGCAGTGCTGCCCTTTGTCCGCCTGGAGCCTCTGGAGATGCATCCGCTCGGGTCCGAAGTCGAAGCAGGAGTCCGCGAGCCGAGCGCACGGCTTGACGATCGAGGCCCGCTCGCTCACCTCCCTAACGTTCGCGCCCGTGTGGGATTGGTTGATTGTTTGATTCGCTCGCATGCTCCAACTTCGTACTCGCGCAACAACCTACCTTCCTCGCCGCAATCAGTGGAGCTGATACCCGCCACATTCTAACTCTTGCATCGCACAGATGTATATCTGAGCGCTACAGACAACTACTTTTTACATGATCGTTGGACCCGACATAATACAACGTCACCACTATCAGGGCCCTTGACGCAAATGTACCCTGCATTCTGTCGAGCGCGCTACGCAGCTGTTTTTATCTACAGCGTCCACGGATGACTACGGAAACCTGCGCTGGCCAAGAACTTAACAGCCACGCAGCCATGTAGCCTGCGTCAGGGCTACTTCGCTCACCGAGCCACGATGTTCCGACGTTCCCAGCGTTTCACCGTTATATGGACGCCCTGCAGCTCTCTCAGCTTGGAGTTTGATGCGCCTGTCTGTCTCACCGCTTCCACTAGCACGTCGTTATGCTCTCACTCTCTCGGCACTCACAAGCAAGGTTAGGAAAGGGTGTGGCGCCGATTTCGATGAGACTGTAATATATTGTAGAGAACTAAACGTTAAAGTCAAACAATTTTTCTTTTCGGCTAATACACATTTTAAAGGGGTGAAAAGTACCTTCAAATTCACCCCCAAAAACCATTTTTCCGGATATCTCCAGTTCTACACAACATATCCTGTTCAACTCAACGGCAAAATATTTGCTACTAAATAACAATTCAAATGGACGCACCAAGATCCAAGGGGGTTGCAACCCTT